>PVIR01031420.1:0-19448 GCA_004026965.1 Petromus typicus
AAATGAGGTTTTATCTTGACAAAGCAATTTTGTAAACTGTCTTGAGTCTAAATATGCTAAAGATGTTAAATACCAAAAATTATAAAACTAACATAGAAACCTTTTAATACATTATTTAAATTTTTTCTAAAGCTTATCCACTAAAACAAGAAACAGTGCATTATTGATCCCTGTCATATGGTTGATTTACTGCTTTGACTTCCCATTTCCCTTACTGTCTGCACACTGGCCAGGCCGATTGGTCTGGACAAGTTGAACAAATTGTATTTTCTGTTCCTTTGATTTGTATAATAACATGTTAATTGAAACCTTGAGCTTTTCTTCTGCACTATTGATTACACAATCACCTCTGCCAATTGATGCCTCCCCAAATGACAAAAAAAAAATTGAAACACACAATGAAATCTTTTCTACCTTCCTTTATGTAAATATAACCCAGAACATCTATAAATTCAGATTATTGACAGACAAAGCTTAGTTTTAAAACTCTACTGAAAAATCAGAAAACAACCACTTTTACCCAAGCACTCCATCCAATACCTGCAGTGTTTTAGAGCAGGTCTTCCTTTCCTAATCCACTTATACTCACTGGCTAGATTTGCCAGGAAGAATTAACAATAATCACTATAATACAGAAAGTATCAGCTGCACATGTGCAACTCTGATAGTGATGCAGTTACGTGAAGCAAGGGAAAGCCAGCCCAGAAGTAGGGCTTAGCAATGTTACCTTTCGCCTTGAAATAGACATCTTGCTATGTATTTTTGTCACATTCTTGTCACTAATTTAAATAATAATAATATTATTACTGCCTATACTGAATCTTAAAAGGTAAGGAAAATGTATGCACAATTGACAATATTATTGTATTACTATATAGTATGATATTGCTAATGAATTTGCTAAGTATGTGATCTCTCAGTTTGAAGAACCTTCATCTTGCAACGTTTTCTACCTAGACTCTACTAACATCCAGGGTCTCTGAAGGGACACAATGAATGTCACATCTTTTATGTGTTTGTTTGATACACACAAATATAAGTACTCTGTAGAATTTCAGTAAACGTCTTTACTCACTCAGTTATTAAAACTTCAAACTCAGAGCCAATCAGAACCAACAAAAAAGAAGAGCTGCTATAGGCAGTTATGCTGAGAGGAGAACGATGAAGAACTGCTATACTTCACAGCCCTTCAGTGATATACTTATATAAAAAACTAAAATCATTAATACCCTATGTCTCATACATTTATTTGGATGTTGGATATAAAATATGGAATATACTGCAGACTTTTTAAAGGATAAGATATCCTGTTTAAAGTCTCAAAATAATTTCATTTAATATACTGCTTATTTATTTGTCTCTTGTGCCCTTTAGGAAAAACCTCTTACTTGATCCAAAGTTTTTGTTGGACTACCTGATGTTGGAAGTTTGCCTTTAGTTTATCAATATTTATAAATTTTCCATTGATTTCCACTATTTCAGTTACCTATGCTATATAACAAACCAACAAAAAACAAAGTAGCTTCAAACAACATTGTATTATTTTTCTCAAATCTGTGGGATAGCTAGGCTCAGACGGACAGTTGTGATGTTCAAGTACAGTCACTTGAGGTTACTCATAATATTCTTTGTCCAGGAGCTTAGGTATAGGGCACAGGTCTGATGTTGCAACTGGTATGGATGGAATAGCTGGAGGTTGGATGAATCTCTTTTCCAGGTAGTTTTACATAAATATAAGTTGGGCTTAATTTTATTACATCATAGCTGAACTTCATGAAGGTGAAAGCAGAAATTACAAGCTCATAAGGTATATTATGACTAGTTCCAGAGGTTATACAGAGTCATTTCTGCATGTGCTGTTGGCCAAAGTAAGTCCTATGCTCAGTCCAGATTGAAAGTGAGAGTGAAGGACTCCAGTTTTTATGGAAATAGTAGCATATATGTATAAGGAGTGGTTGGCTATAACAATTCCGCTCATGGTCTCTTATACTTAGCAACTGTTTCAAACACCATAAATCTATAAGTGAGACAAAACCATAAGTAAAAGAGAAACTGTGAGACCCAAATAGGCAAAGTGAGCATAGAAGATAGTCATCCATAAGCATTAGTATCCAAAGGTGAGTTTAGCCAGAAAAGAGCAGCAGACTGGACACTAGGTGTAAGAGTATCTACAGAGCCAAATTGATTGGAAAAGATAAGACTAGAGGAAGATGACTTAGAAAGCACCTGCATTCCGTAAGACACACTAGGTTAGCCAATAGTGGAATAGATTACACTGTTGACTTATAAGCTATTTGTTCTCTGAACTGCTTACTTTTCTTTTGTATACTAATGACTATATATTTGCTATAAGTTGCAGAAAGAAGGCTGACTTTGCAGGGTAACTGCAGAGTAAGAGAAGCCAATTACTTGGAAATTCTAACCCAAAAAGACAAGTGAGGGCTTTGCATTGCTAAAAAGGCAAACTAAGGCTCTCACAAATGAAATACAACACAAGAAAAACATTTGGTACAAAGTAAATGTTTTAAGAATAATCAGCAGATAAAGCCATATATTTCAGTTGTACAACATGATGTTTTGAAATGCATATATGAATGAAATGATTACTAAAATCAAGCTAATCAACATATTCATCACCTCTAATACTTAGCAATTTTAATTTCCTGTGCTTAGAAATATTTTATGTAATAGCAAAAAAATGCTTAAAGGGAAAGAAAAATGTGCTCGGCACCTTACTCCCAGAGATACATTAAAATAATTTAAGTGAGCACTATTCTGTAAGATTTCTTGTTATCTATATACATAAATACATTTTTAAAAAATAAAAATTGGTAATTCCATATAATACTGTTTTGTGACCTACTGTTTCATGTAATGGAGTGTGGTGGAAATCTTTTCACTTCGATAAATTAACATTAACATGATGATCTTTTAATAATACAATTAATAACTTTTTCAATCTCCTTTTACCCTCCTTTATTCCCTTCCTGTTGTCTAATACATTGTAAGTTCTCTTCTACTTTCACTCTAATTTATTAGTTTCTACATATTAGAAAAAATATCGTTTTTTTTTCTAATTCTGGCTTATTTTGCTTAACATGTTGATCTCCATATCCAGTTATTTTACTGCAAACAACATAGTTTTATTCTCCATGGATACATAACACTCCATCATATATATTACATTTTCTTTGTATATTCATCTGTTGATGATACTTGGCCAGTTCAATGTCTTGACTATTGCAAATTGTGCTACAGTAATAAACATGGGCATGTAAGTATTCCTGGAGTTCTAAGTTCTTTGAGTATACACCAGCAAACTATACGTACAAAATCCTATGATAATTTTTATATTTTTGATGAATCTCCACACTTGTTTGCATAATGGTTATACTAATTTACATCTCCTCCAGAGGTTAGAAGGGCTCCTGTTCCTCCTTGAATGTTCACCAACCCTTACAATTTTTAGTATTCTTGTTTGTAGTCATGTTGACTGGTAAAACAGGATCCCATTGTAGTTTTGATTCAGATTTCCTAGTGACTAAAGATATAAAACATTTTTTCTATACTTACTGGCCACATGTACTTCTTCTTTTTGAAAAACGTCTGTTCAATTCATTTGCCTATTTATTCAGTGGAATATTTGAATTTATGGTGATTTTTTTTTTAGTTTTTATATATTCATCCTCTATTGGAAAAATAAGTGGCAATTTTTTTCTTCCATCTGTAGATTATCATCACTCTGTTAATTTTTCTTTGCAATACAGAAAATTTTTAGAGTTTGTCCCATTTGTTAATTCTTAGTATCTGTTAATTCTTATTAATTCTGTGTTTTTGTAGTACTATGCATGAAGTCTTTGCCTCCAGATGAGTCCCTCACGATCAAAGTCTTAGACTTTATACCTAGATCTCTGATCCATTTTGAATTAATTTTTTTACAGAGTGGCAGGGATCTAGTTTCAGTCTTTTCTATTCAGATATCCAGCTTGTCTAGCACCATGTGTTAAGGAAAGTTTTTATCCAACATATGTTTTTGGCCTCTTTTTTGAAGAATCAGATGGCTGTAGTTGCATAGGTTTCCCCCCACCCTCCGGTCTGTGTTTTATTCCATTAATCTATATGTCTATTTCTGTGCCAAAAGCAGGCTGTTTTTGTTATTCTGGCAATGTAGTATAATTTTGACACCTCCAGTATATTTCTTAATGGTGTAAGATTTCTTTGGCTATTCTTGGTCTATTGTGTACAATATGAATTCTAGGATTGCTTTTTGAGACCATTGAAGAATGTCTGGAATTCTGATAAGGGCCGCATTGAATCTAATATCACTTTTGATAATACAGCCACTTTAACAATATTCATTCTTCCAACCTATGAACACAGGCAGTCTTTTCATCTTCTGGTGTCTTCTTTAATACCTTCCTTCAGTGTTCTTTTGTCTCCTTAGCCAGATTGATTCCTAGGTGCAATAAAACTTTTGACAGCGACAAACTTCTCCAAGTGTTCTGAAAAATGAGCAAACATTTGTGATAAATTTTAACTTGACAATGAGGGGTATTTTGCAATACAAGTAGTACATGGTCCCAAATATCAAATATCACATCATCACAACTGAGCCAAGGTTTCTCTGTCTCTTCTTCTGTATCTCTCCTTCTCTCTCTCCTTCTCTCTCTCTTTCTTTCTCTCCTTCTCTCTCTCTCTCTCTCTCTCTCTGTCTCTCTGCAGATTGTAGGTGATCTCTCAACAACAAGAGATTATGGAGGAGATCTCTTTAGAGGGAGAAAAAAGGCAAAGGACTCATTCACTTTATGTGAGATCAGAAAGATGAGAAAAATAGTAAACAATTTTGTAGTAAACCACCACCAAAAAATAAGGCTGTAGCAGTACAAGCAATGAATCTGTTTTATAGCAATGCAGTGTCACATTTCCACAAAATCCTTAAAAAGAGGCCAGATTGTCATTACATAGGTTCTTTACTAAAGTTACCTGAAAAGAGAAGATTCCATTGAGCCAATAGATAGCAGTGATTCCATTAGTGATAATGGAAGTTTGTACCACCCAATAATCCTCTTCTGTCTTATCTCCAACACACCAGCCATAAGTGTTTTCAAAGGTAAGTGCTGGTGTATTCATTTTTCTTTATATTTTTATTTTCTTTATTATTTTGCATTATAACATTATAGTCGTTGTTTATGATTATTATTGCTCGTGGAACAAATGTTTCTATGTTCTCCACTGGATCAGTCTCACTGACAAAGCCTGGAAAGGTGTCATTTACCAGAGCTTCAACTTAACCTCGGTGGAAACTGGCCAAAGTGTGTCACGGAAGATGACCTTGAAGGGTCTGATGCATAGGTAGTGGAGAAGAGTGTGTCTGTGGGCAAGAAGGTGCTTCTGGATGTCAGTGATGCAGACAGAGGGGCTTGGTGAGAAGCATAAGGAGGTCCCGACCACAGAAGAACTTGCTCAGCTCCAGAGTGACTGGCAGAAGGTGCTTGTTATGGAGCATTCACTGAGGACGAGAAGGCGGAGAGGCACGCAGCAGCGATGTGACAAGGCCCATGACGGAAAAATAGGTGGCCAGGATTTGCTTGAGAAGCAGCACCCCCACACAACTGTCATGAACACAGTGTTGAAAGTGATGAATGATAATGTAGTCTCTCATTTCTGGCTTATGAAGCACAGAAAGAAACAAGTGACGTTGGGTAAGTATTTCAGCAAAATTGATCCTGCAGCTGAGACAAAGAAGAAAACCCCTGAAAGGATTTCCCTGATGTTGTAATGAAGGGGGACTCTTCTTCCAAACAGATAATCTCCTCCCTACTCAACTTTCTATCCTCCACGCCAGAAATTGCCTCAAGCAAAGTTGGTGTTCTCCTTTAATTCATATTTTTGGGGTCAAAAGTGCATATAGTTCAGAACAGATTAATCTTATTTATATTTAATCTCATGAGAAAATTTGATTCAGTTCACAACCAGTTCATTTTGTGACCAAAACTGTGGAATGAATTAAATTCATGAACCAAGATACTGCTGTTTTTTCTTGTGAATTTTTTTCTACTTGATTTTTAGTTTTGTTCTTTTGAATCTTCTTATATGTAAATACCTATGATATTGTGGTATAAGAAATTTATATTTGGTATTCCCATTTTCTGATGTACAGCTCTTAAAACATTTGGGATGTCTGCAGAGATCAGTGTCTTTTATATGCTAACAAGATGACGGATGGCTGGGGCCTAATGAATAGCCTCAGAGGGAGGACAGTTGTCTGGTTGTCTGGTGAATTAATCACATGGTTGGTGGGTTGGAACTTTTAGCCTCACCATCCTAATCTCCAGAGAAGAGGAAGAGTTTGAGTTTGAGCTGATCACCAGCTGCAAGTTATTTATTTAATCTTACCCATGGAATAAAGCTTCCAGATAAATCCAAAAGTGCAGGAAAGGGAACTTCCATGTTACTAAACATGTGGAGAGGCAGGGAGAGTTGTATACCTGGAGAGGTCATGGGACTTTTTTTGCAGTAAATCACTGTGCAATTTTCTGGCTTTTTCACAGATCATAGCTTCACTAATGTCATCACCTGCCAGCTGTTTCCCACCCACCCACACCAACCAAAGTTTTTCTGCATCTTCCGGCACTTGTATCCCCTGCTTGGTGAACATCGTTCCTCATTTTACTACATCAGCTCCTTCGATTATATCTTTATACTTCAAAATAGTCAAGAATGCTGACTTTGCAATCATATACTCCCAGGCTAGATTAGTTACATGAATACCACAATTGTGCTGTTCTACAATTTCTTTCTTCAACAAAATGATTATTTTCTTCAAAAATTTTTATTACCATTCTTGCTTTGCAGTTTCTAGTTACCTTCATTATCACTGTGTACATTCATTTCATATTCATTACCACCTACACTATTTTTGGTTAACTTTGTACCACTCTGCATGGCCCTGCCTGCACATTCTTTTTGTCACCAGGCTTCCTCTGCACTTTCTCTGGAGCCATGCTGGATTGAACAACACCGTACAGTAGTCACATGTGCTAGAAAGCCCACAAGAAAGCTGCACAGAAAGTGTGCACAGATCTGTGTGTGATCTCAGCTTCAGGAAGTCATCACCCTGTGTCAAGCAGGGAAGATACCCACTCATGAGTACATGGGGAAGATGGCTGTGGTCATGTCTGTACCTGATGTGGAGTTGGCGAATGGAAGAAAATTTTTGCTGAACACTTCTCTTTGTGAACCAAAGTATTGCTGTACATGTCAAAGGTAATAGTTTCATGGAGAAAATTATGAATTATTTAGTAAATGGCACTGGCACAACAGACCTCCTCTGCAGGAAGATAAATCTAGGTGCGTCCCTTGTATAAATAAAAATATGTCCCAGGTGGATTAAAGACTCAAAATAAGAAATGAAAACAAAATTATATAAGGAAATGTAAAATTAATACTTTCATATGAGAATGACATAATCGGATGACAGATTAGACTATGCCAAACCAATCTTTGTTTCTGCCACAAAAAGCAACACTTTGACAGACACTTATAAACAAAAATACCTCTGGGAAAGCATAGGTGTGTAGCACAGACTACACCCATCTGTGACTTAGTCTATCTTGTAAAAAATAGTAGCTGTTAGGACAAGCTCAGATCCCAAGAGGCTTTACTTTATAAGGCAACAGTTTGCTCCATTCGCAGGATAAATGCTGAGGAAGAACACATTGGTTAACTTGTATGTAAGAACAGTTAACAGCCAGATGTTGGGTGTACCAAAGTTATTGCCAGAAACAGACTGAAGTCGAGCTCAAAGCACAATTATATTATCAGCTTCTAAGCTTGAAGAGGTTCTCTCAGGAGTTCTCAGTCTCCTAAGCAAAGGACGGCACAACACACAAGGAAAAGACGGTGAAGGTTCCCATTTACTGCACATGGAAAAGACTGACTCTGTGGCATGAAAGCAGGCCAGTGAGCAGAGTCTTGGTGGCCAGAGAGATACAGAAAGGAATCTTTTGTACCTGGAATTAGGCTTTCTTTCACTCAAACAAGGCATGTGGGCTGCCTGTCCTCTCACAAACCCAGCCGAGCTGGGTTGGAGCTGTAGTACAGAAGGTTCATTTGTTTGCCCACTACATGTAAATGATGAATGGAAAGCACTTTTGGTTTCATTTTGTGTGCAGTGTTCAGGAAATCCAGAATCATCCTGGATTCTGCATTCTGCACATATGCCCTGGTTCTCACAAGTTTTACAGATTATGTCCACTTACTTAACTGGCTTTGCCCTAGACCTAACCTCCTACTTCAACCATAAGGCATAATCAGATAGATACATTAATTCTGATAGTAAGAAATTGTCAACTGGGCCGGGGAGTTATTTCAGTGGTTCCGGTACCTGTCTTGCAAGCACAAGGACCCGGGTTCAATCCCCAGTAACTATATACCATACTGGGCGTGAAGACTCATGCCCAGCAGCAATCAGTACCACATACCACAGTGCCGGGCATGGTGGCTCATGCCTGTAATCCCAGCACTTGGGAGGCAGAGGCAGGAGGATTGCTGTGATGTGAGTTCGAGGCTGAGCTCAGGGCCAGCCTGAACCACAAAGCGAGACCCTGTCTCACAAGAAAAAGAAATTGTCAACTGTACACTTATCAAATTAAACCAAGGACAAACATACACAGGATGCCTCTAAGTGACATAAGACACAATAAGGCCTTTGAGTTTATTGGATGCACCAGACCAACAAAGCACGCAGCCCCCTCCTCTGGATCATACAAAAGGGGGGACAGCTAATGCTCAGTAAAGAGGGCCACACTGACATGTCACCACATCAGAATGTAATTGCAGAATGGGCCAGTGTACTTCAGGGGTTTGAGCCCGAGAAGGGAAGAGTCACCAAGTATACACCCGCTAGCAAGTGACAAGCAGCGACATTTATTAAAGATCATGGGAAATTGGGATGGGGCAAGTCTGTGCCAACAAAAGATAAGGCACAGTCAGATAAAGTGCCAGGACAACAGAAAAGTAAAAGCCCTGCTCACAGCTCCTAACACATGGGAACAGCCACAGCAACAGCACAGACAAATCAAGCTCTCAGCAGTTAAAGCATACACACCTGAGCCCAAGCCTTCTGCTGAGGGTCTGTGTACGTTCACAGGAATGACTGGCAGGCTGCCGAGTTGTCTCGGGAGCTCTCAACACACCACTCACCCTGGAATTCACTTTACTCTTAATGAGCGACATCCTTTACACATCTATGATCCCGTAATGAAGTAAGAGCATGATAAGGTGACAGAAGGTCAGGCAAGGAGACCCAGCATGCATGTGCTTTCACTCACAGCTTCAGAGGGCTGCTGGGTGCTCTCTGAAGGACAATGGAAGCAGGAGTGATCATAGGGTGCTATTTAGAATTAAATGAGTGTAAGACACTGTGTCCCTAAGTTCTATCATTTCTTAAACTCAGCTAAAGAAAAAGGATTTCACTCAGCCCTTTGCTTGAAGCAACACCCTAGAACTGCCCTCTGTCCAGATTCAAGCTTTAAGCCAACAGTGCACACTCTCACCGAGCACCATGCCTCCTCAGTAAAGCCCTGTGATCATATCTAACAGCGGTGGTGACTTTTCACATTGCTTTAGACGCTGCCTTGACTTCATTCTTCAAGTCCTCAGTCACCATTAGTTCTTTCTTAGCCACCCTGCAATATATATTATTGTGTGGTATATGATGTGTGACTTAAGTGCTATGGATGTTAGTAATTTAGAATTTAAAAAATTCTAAATAAGGGAAAATAAGAAATAAGAAAATAAGGGCAAAAGTAAGTTCTTACCAATAATTACTTTAAAATAAATTTGCTGATTAAAAGATGTAAGACTAGCTGAATAAAGAAAAACTAATAAACCAATTTTATGCTTTTTTATAGAAGAAGTGTTTTATCTGTTAGGACAGATACAGTTTGAAAGTGAAGGGATAAGAGACACATTTTGAGCAAATGGTTAATTAATGTTGAACAAACACTCCAAGAGAACAAATGAGGAAAGACAACTTCTTAAAAAAATTTGTTGGGAGAGTTGGCAGCCACATGCAGAACAAAATTTACCCTTATTAAGCAGAAAATATCCACTCAAAAAAGATTAAAGACTTAAGTCAAGACCCAAAATTATAAAACTACTAGAAGAAAATAGAGGAAAAAAGCTCTATGTTACTGGTGTAGGCAATGATTTTTTTTTTAAATGGGACACCAAAGAATAGGAAAGAAAAGCAATAAATGTGAGACCATATCAAACTAAAAAGCTTTTCTGCACAGCAATAAAACATTTCACAGAATGAAAAGATAGCGTGTAGATCAGAAGAATATATTTCTGAACTATGTATCTATTAAGGAATTCATAATATATTATAAAGATAAACCTTGTGGTCAATTAAAGGATCCTGAAAAGTGAAGGAATCATCTCCCACAACTGTCTGCTTCAAAAAATGGAGTCTGGAACATTAAAAAAAAAAAAAAAAAAACAGAATACGTCCCACATTCTGAGTTGCTCATTCACAAGTGCAAGACAAGAAAACCATCATCCAAAGCGCTGACAAGCAGAGGGTAGAAGTTGAAGACATGAACAGCAAATGTTTCTAGTAAGAAGGTAATCAATGTGAAGTTTTAACATCTTCAGGTAATATCCATTCCAGGTCTGAACTAATTTCAAGATAAAGCCCAGAAGATCCAAGGTAATATGACAGATGTGTTTCTCACATGCTATTTATAGAAGCGACTCATAGCAGAAATGGATTAAATAGCTGCATTCTCATTGGTTACCAGAGGAAAGGCGTATCATTATACTCTTATGAACGGCTAATTGATAACATCAATTAAGATTAAGAACACATCTACCTTTTTGGCCAGTTATTTCTCCTCTGAAATTTATTATATAGAAGTAAATCTTAAGTACATGGTGATGAATATAAAATAATCTTTATTACAGGATTGAACATAATAAGAAAAAACAAAACAACTACAAAATAGAAAGAGTTAAGTTACTGTTTGTCTATCATGAAACAAATTAGATGTACAGTTATTGATGTGGAAAGACTCCCAGAGGGAACTATTTTATGGGAAAGGCAAGCTATAAAAATGTGTCATAACATAGACTTGCTTTTGTAAAACAAAGATGATAATTTTCTAAGAATGTTTGGGATTACGTGTACACGATGAAAAAGTGAAATAATAATAAATATGTGTACCAGGGGTACCTTGTTGGCTAAGAGAAGGCACTGATGAAAAATGGTACTCAAGTGGGGAAAAGAAGAGAGAAAAGTAAGAAAACAAGGCAATTTTTAAAAAGGTTCTGTAAACTTAGAAAGCTTTATGAAATAATTATATTTATGTAGAAGGGTAAATTATACATATCTATATATGTGTGTGTATATGTACAAAGTAGTATTTGAAAGGAAACATTACCATAACAATAACAGAAATAATTATAAAATTTGAATTAATTCATTTATCTTTGTTTTATGTGTTTTAGTATGTCTAAAAATGAGAAAGTATACAAATTTTTGTCTTTAAGACATCACAGCATTATAGATAATAAATGGAATGTAGAAATGTTCGCTAGGCAATGAAGATACAAAACTCATGCTCGTTTCTTCTATAGAAACCAGTAAGGAGGTACCTCCAATCTTGCATGACCACTATATGCTTTATTTTTTTCCCAGTACCTGGAAACCAAACTCAGGACCTTGTCCTTGTCAAGCAGGCCTAGAATCACTGAACTACATCCTTAACCTTCACTGTACTCTTTTTAGTGAAGTGTGTGTGCGTGTGTGTGTGTGTGTGTGTGTGTGTGTGTGTGTGTGTGTGTAAACTAGCCACCTGATTAATTTGGTGAATTTAAAGAGAGCCTAGAGGGATGTCATTAAGAAATGTCTAGTAAACACAAGAATAGATGGCAGCTGGGTCATGACCAAAGCAACAGTAACCTTAATTAGCTTCCTGCTGCTTCCTCCTCTGGTGCCATTGTTCTCTTTCCTGAAATCTTGCCTTTGCTTTCATCATTTTGCCTCACTGTGATTGCTGCTCTTAACTTTTGGTCATGGCAGACACCACTGACAATCTTGACTTCATAGAGAACCAACAAAGGGACATTAGATGGAAAAGCACAGAAAAATCCAGCAATGATTGTTTCTCCCTACAGAGCCTCTGGAAAAAAAAAAAGAAATAGTACAAATGACAAGTGAGGATTCTCTCTCTGATCACTTGAGATTTATATTGTCCCTGTGGTAGTATGTATCTAGAAGAATCTCTCTGGGGAAGGGGAGACTACTTTCATTCCTAAAACAGGAAAACTGATTTACCCAGATTACTTACCCATTTATCCATCCACAGGCCAAAGACACATATATGTCTCCCAACAAGTACTATACTTACGGCCCTCCAGTTGCATAGGCAGTAGCTGCAATAGGTATGAACTACTGTCAAAGAAGTATCAGTTACCTAAAACTACTTTATTCCTTATTCCTCTTGATGTGTATCTAACACTTCTGTGATCTTAAGCCAGATGATTCTCTTAAGATTTCTGATCTGCAAAATGGATGTAACAAGGGCATGTAGTATAGATTTTGTAAGAAGTAATGAAGATATACTATGATTTACGAAGTATAGCACCTGACAAGGCCAACACTCAGTAAGGTTAGATTTCAAAGTCGGAGAATATGGAGAAATGCTTTTCAAAGCATCTAAGCTGGAAGATCAGATTGCTCTCCTTCGCTCTCATTCCAGTGTAAGGCATCGCAGACCGAGATTTCTGTGCCACAGTATTTGGAGGTCGTGACAATGTCAAACTGCCTT
The DNA here is from genome assembly GCA_004026965.1 of Petromus typicus. NCBI lineage: Eukaryota > Metazoa > Chordata > Mammalia > Rodentia > Petromuridae > Petromus > Petromus typicus. Next base: position 12,834 of record PVIR01031420.1, read on the forward strand.
AAAAGTTTCAAAAACTGTGCTCTCAATGTCTGTACATTTGCCACTACTGAACAGTAAGTTTGTGTACCAGTATCGGTCCATGAATTCTGAATCATACTTAAAAAAATCACAAAGGAATAGTCTTGATTTCTAAAAGAAAAAGAATAGTCAATAATTAATTTTTCAATTAATTTTTATGTACATTAGTACATGGCACTATTGAAGTCTATAATAATGCATATAAATTACTGCTTATAATGAAAATAGAACAAGTAGATTTTTGTTAGTCCTGACTTACTATTTCTTAGGAAATGAAATCATCAACCAATAAATACCTGCTAGGGCTTGAAACTTTAAATGACAAAACTGATTCCAGAGAAATTAAGAAATGTAACATTTATCTCAAGTAGTGCTTCTACTCACAAAGCATAAGCTCATTACTATCCTGCAAATAATGATATGTATGGATAATGTGTTAGATAATGTTAGAAGAATCATGTCAAAAAGTTTCAGATTAACCTAATTCAATCTTCAACACTATTCTCCAGTTTTCTTGAGTAACAGAAAATCATATATCTCTGCAGCTAAAAAAAATAAAAATTAAGATCACAATGAGATACACCTACACGTCTACTAGAGTGACAAAAATGGAAAATAAAAATTGGCAACACGAAGTGCTGGCAAACATCCAGTGCATTAAAACGCATCATTTCTAGTAGAAGGGAAAATGATACAGACATTTTGTGGAAAAAGCTGGAAGCTCTGACAGCCACTTGCCACATGATCCAACATTCTGACACCTAGCTATTTTCCCAAAAGAAATGAGAACATTTGTCAAATTGACAAGTTGGTACTAATGTGGGTTTTAACTGGGTACAGCTATGGTTTGTGGCAGACACCAACAGCATAGCGCAACATATAGAGCCTTCCCATATATACCTTTCCTCACATAGTGACTACATCTTATGATGAAAATACTTAGGACTCTTAAAACAAATAATATACTATTAAAAACTATGCAAAACATGTTGCATATTAATATCTTGTACTTATTCTTCCTAATTAAAATGTCTTCTTTGACAAAGATCTTCCCAAATTCTCCACCAATACCACCACAAGCCCATCTGCAGTACTTGATAACCTAAATACTACACTCTTCCTATAAGTTCAGCTCTCTTTAAATCTTTATTAATATACTAAACATTAAAAACAATAGCAAGTCCTTAATAATGAATACTCACAGAAACAGTTGTTGAGAATATATTTTGCCACATTACCTTAATATACAATATAAACAATATCAAAATATATCTTTCAACTTTGCCACCCCACCCCATCTACAAGGACTCTTTCCACTGTTTCCTACTTTTCTGGTACTCTCTTTTTCCTTTCTTTCCCCTACCTCCCCTCCTTAGTTCTCTTTCCCCCTCAAACAATTTCTATCTACTTCACAATAACTGTTATACATTATTATTCTCACTTACACTTTCAGTTTCTCAGACCAGAGAGATTACACAGTATTTATACATATGTGTCTTATTTATTTCACTTACGAGCATGGCTTCAATGTGCATCCATTTACCTATACAGCTCTTAAATATTCCACATACAATAGATTTGTCTTTCTGAGCCTGGTTATATTTTATTATGTTTATGGTCAAATAGTGTTCTATCATGTGTATATGTCACATTTTTTCTGTCCACTCATGTGTTGGTTAACATTTACATTGATTCTGTATATTAAGTATTGTAAATAATGCTGCACTGAACACAGGAGATGTACTGATTTCACTTGCTTTGAATATACATCCAGTAGTGAAATAACTGGATCATTTGATAGCCCTATTTTTAGTTTTGTTGTTGTTGTTGTTGTTGTTTGAGGTACCTCCATAGTGCTTCTCATAATGACTACATAAATTTACATTGTAATCAATGTTTTCTAATCATCTTTACTAAATTTCTTCTGCCTTTGTCACTGTCTCTGTCTGTCCGTCCTTCCGTCCGTCTGTCTGTCTGTCTGTCTGTCTCTCTCTCTCTCTCTCTCTTTCTCCCTCTCTTTGTTTTTTGTGAGACAAGGTCTCACTCTGTAATGTAGGCTGGGTTTCAGCTCATTAATGTAGCCTATGCTGGCCTTGAACTCTTAGCAATCTTCTTGTCTCTGCCTCCACAAGTACTGTGATCACAAGTGTGTGCCATCATGCCCAGATTTTAAATTTGTTGTGTCTTGTCTTTTTGATAATAGCCATCCTAACAGGTGTAAGGTAACATTTCATTGTAGTTTTTTATTTGTTTTCCCTAATAATTATGACATTAAGCATTTAAAGATATGTCCACTGGTCACATCTCTTGAGCTATACCTACTCATGTCCTATGCTTATTTTTTAAACTGATTTGTTATTTTCTTGTTATTTCTTGTATGTGTATGTGTGTGTGTGCGTGTGTGTGCGTGTGTGTGTGTGTGTGTGTGTGTGTGTGTGTGTATAGTTGTGTTTTTTTAGCAAGACCAGAGCAAACTCAGGACCTTGCACTTGCCAGGCATGGCACCATTGAGCTAAATTTCTGGCCGCTTTATATATTTTAGATATTAACATTTTATCAGTTATGGCATGAAAATATTCTCTCCCATTCCATAGGCTGTCTCTTTATATTGCTGATCATTTCTTTTGTTATGGAGAAACTTTTTAGTTTGATATAATATCAGTTTTCTAATTTTGTTTTTGTTGTGAATTCTAATAGGGTCATATCAAGAAAAATTCTCAGATAAATTTCATGTAATTTTCCCTTATATCTCCTTTTGGAAGTTTTGCAGTTTTTTTCAAGGCTTTGATTCATTTTGAAGATTTTTATACATGATATGAAATGAATCCAGTTTCATTCCACTACATGTTGATATCTTGTTTTCTTCAGCAACATTTTTCAACAAGATTATCTTTCCATCTTGTGCACTTTTGATAACTTTGTCAAAAAGTAGATGACCACAATAATGTGGGTTGTCAATCTCCATTCGGTTCTACTGACCTGTATATACTTCTATGCTGTATCATGCTGTCTTGAGCATGGCAGCTTTGCACCACAGAAAGTCAGGAGGCATGATGCCTTCACCTGTATTCTTCTCAGTCAAGGCTGCTTTCCCTTTCCAAAGTCTTTTTGTGGTTCTACATGAATTTAATAATTGTTCTGTTGCTTATCTTTTTAAAATCCTAGTTTTATTATCTCTTCAATTGTTTTTCTACTCTATATTTAATTTATTTCGGCTATGATCTTTATTATCTCCTTCCTACTGTTATCTTGGAAGCTATATGTTCTTTTCATTTCTCTGTCCTCAACACTATTAGGTTGTTTACTGGAAATCTTTCTTTCTTTTTGACATAGACATTTGTTACGCTAAACTTCTTTCTTACAATTCCTATTGCTACCTTCTACAGCTTTTTGTTATCTTGCGTTTCTCACCTTATTTGCCTGAAGACATTTTAAAATTTCTCTTTGGATCTTCTCTGACTCACTAATTGTCAGGAGCACACTGTTTAACTTCCATGAATTTCTGAATTTTTGAAAGTTCCCCCTAGCCTATCACGGAGGTCTACCAAGTGGGTCTTTAAAGTACTAACTTGAGAAGTGACTTATCTTTAGTGATATTCTTACACTCAGAACTTTTATAATAATTCCTATAGATAACCAGCCATGGTGTCACATATCTGTAACCTCAAAACTTGGGAGGCTGAGGCAGGAACATCACCATGAATTTAAGGTCAGCCTACACTACATAGTAATTTCAAAACCACTCTGAACTATAATAAAAGACCCTATCTCCAAAAAACAAAGATATTTCTATAGAATTATCCCCAGAACTTTCTCAAAGATAACATACAAAAAAAAAATACGTACGATTTTTATCTTTTCCAAAAATTGTCCAGCTTGATCCATATAAATTATTCAAGACTTTTTTTAATAGTATCTGAAAATGTCCAAAAGTAAAATCTACCTTAAAACATTATCATTTGTCACCTGTTTTGTAACCCCAAAAAGAAGTGGCTTCCTAGTGATTCTTAAAAAAAAAACTATTATAAAAAAGAAAACAAAGATTTGCCAAATATACACTGGCTTTCAGCCTAGAGAATAAGCTGAACCAAGTAAAGTGTGTACAAGAAACCCAGTTAACAAGATGAATAAAATGATCACTCTCTGCTTTTAAAAAATCAAAACTGATGCAAAAAATTTCACAATGGGCTGGAGATTTAGCTCTGTAGTTCTGGCATCTGTCTTGCAAGTACAAGGTTGTAAGTTTATTCTCTGGTAACCACATACCACAAAGGCATGTGGCTCACACCTGTAATCCCAGCACTTGGGAGGCAGAGGCAAGAGGACTACCTTGAGTTCAAGGCTAGCCTGGGCTACAATGTAAGTTCAGAGCTAGCCTGAACTACAAAAGCGCAAGACCCTATCTCAAAAAAAAAAAAAAAAAAAAATCACGATGAACAAAAACTAAACTTTAAATAAACATAGAATACAAACTTGGAGTTGTGTAAGTCACTCATTTGCCTGATTACTCACTTAAAAAAAAAGAAAAGATAAACCTCAAAGGCTTGCAGGGACAAATTCAATCAATTTTGTCATTATATCCTATATCATGGAGCCATGTACTATGAGCTCAACCTCTTCTATGAAAGAAGAGAACATTTTACCCAAAATATAAAGACACTGGGCTCAATTTTTAGCACAGAAAAAATAAAATTAGTGATCACCTGCCTCACACTTCATATATATGGCCAAAGTGGCACAGGAGTTAGGCAAAGGTTGCTTTTTAATGTAATGGCTGTTCAAAACGACACCTTTAAAGGTAGCTTGGATAGTACAAATGTTCCTTCTAGAAAACATATGATACCGTTACTCTAGCTGTCCAACCCTTAGACATATACTGTATTTTCTGCTCAATTTGGTATTTTTTAAATTTTTTAATCTTTATTGATACATAACATATATGCATCATGATTGTACTCCATAATGGGGATTTGTACCAGTATAAGACACAACTTAATTCTCATTTTTTCCCATAGCTCTACCCACCCTACCGACCCCCCATATACATAAAATTTGTTTCCTTACTTTTGTTACAATCTCATCATTTTTTCCCCTTAACCCTATTTTACATGAGCATTTTCTATTTCACAATATATAACATACAATGCTAGGACTCATTTACATCTTCATTTTCTCATACCAGAGAAAAGATGTGATATGTACCTATCTGTGACCTATTTACTTCACTTATGAGGATATCCTCAAGATATGCCCATTTAAGTATAAATGATTCAAACATCATTTTTTATGGCAGAGTAATACTCCATTCTATAGAAGAACCTACAGCTTTTTTATCCAGTCTAAAGTTGATGGGCACTTGGGTAGTTTCCAAGATGTAGCAATCACAAATTGGGCTGCTATAAACATGGGTGCACATATGTCACTGTGAAATGAGTCTTTTAATTCTTGTGTGTATATACCTAGCAGGACAATGGTCAGTAAATGGGACCTCCAATCCTAGCTTTTTGAGGAATCTCCAAACCGATCTCCACAGGGGTTGTATGAGTCTACAGTCCCACCAACAGTGGAGAAGGGTTCCTTCTTCTCTGTAGCCTCGCCAACATTTGCTATTGGGTGATTCTGAAATGGCAGCCACTCTATGTGGAGTGAGATGAAATCTCAATGTTGTTTTCATCTGCATCTCTCAAATGACTAATAATGTAGAGCATTTCTTCATATGCTTCTTAGCTGCTCTTCTTCCTCTGAAAAATATCTGTTCATTTCAGTTGCCCATTTTTGGATTGGGTCATTAAATTTGGGTGGGCTGATTTTTTTGAACTTTTTATATATTCTAGTTAGTAGCCCTTTATCTGAGGAACAGCTGGTAAAGATTTTTTCCCACATTGTTGGTTGTCTTTTTGCATTGTTGGTGGTTTCCTTTGCTGTGCAGAAGCTTTTTAAAAGAATGAGGTCCCATTTGTTGATTTCCTCAGCCAATTCCTGTGCTATAGAAGTTTTGTTCATGAAGCCTTTCCCTAAGCCAACGTCTTTGAGAATTTTACCTAACCTAATTAGCAACAGGTTTAGAGTGTCTGTTTTAATATTTAGGTCTCTTATCCACTTTGATTTTAGCTTGGTACACGGTGAAAGAGTTAGATCTAGTTTTAGCCTTTGGCAAGTTAAATCCCAGTTTTTCCAGCACCATTCGTTAAAGAGGCTATCTTTCCTCCATTGAGGATTTTTTGCTCCTTTGTCAAAGATGAGGTGGCTCAGTGTATCTGGAGTAGTTTCTGAATCTTCTACTCTACTCCATCGATTCTTAGGTCTGTTACTTTGCCAGTACCATGCAGTTTTTATCATGGTGGCTTTATAGTGAAGTTTCAGGTTTGGAGTTGTAATACCCCCCACCATGTCCCTGTTGCTTAGAATTGCTTTTGCTATTCTAGGTCTTTTGTGGTTCCAGATGAAAGTTTGAACTTTTTTCTCTAGATCTGTGAAATATGCTGTTGGGATTTCAATCGGGATTGCGTTCAATGTGTAGAGTAGTTTTGGAATTATAGCCACTTTGACAATATTGGTTCTTCCAACCCAGGAGCAAGGTATGTCTTTCCATTTTTT
>PVIR01031421.1:0-19466 GCA_004026965.1 Petromus typicus
GGTCTCGCTTTGTGGTTCAGGCTGGCCCTGAGCTCAGCCTCCAACTCACATCACAATCCTCCTGCCTCTGACTCTCGAGTGCTGGGATTACAGGCGTGAGCCACCACGCCCGGCACTGTGGTATGTGGTACTGGTTGCTGCTGGGTGTGGGTCTCCACACCCAGTATTGTTATGTGGTTACCTGGGAATCGAACCCGGGTCCTTGAGCTTGCAAGACAGGCGCCAGAACCACTGAGCTAACTCCCCGGCCCTCAACCAAGCTATTCTTAACATTATAAAGATTCAGTAACAAGTAGGGCAGTAACTAGAATTTAATGATTGCTGGACCTAGCGATACACACCTGTAATACTAGCATTTTACCATGCTGAGAAAGGAGTCGTCCAAATTTGAGCCCAGCCCAGGTCTCAGGCAGACCTCAACTCAAAATAATAAAAAAATTTTAAAGGCCTAGGGATTTAGCTCAGTGCAAAGGCCTTGGATCTGATCCCTAGAGGGGGTGCTATATGTTACCTATGTGCCATATGTCACCTAAGTAAAATGACTAAACTAATGCTCATGGTAACTATCTGTCTAAAAGTTACAATGCATATATCCTGTACTGATTACCCAGATGATAAAGGTGGAGTGCCCTCTCATGACAAACGGATGCAAACAATGTGATCACAAAATAACATGAGTTTATAAAATTTTAGTACAGCCTCCCCTATGACCTAATTATTAAGTGGTGAACTTATGTTTTAGTAACAGCTAAGCCTGCGCTAATTTCAATTCCTATAACCTTTTCACTCTACTAGTCTATAAAATCTTTCCTCTCTTCATTGTCCTTGTAACCCTGACTACTTTCCTTTGTCACGGCCCTGCCCTAGGATACATACTCTTTCTCTCCTCTGAGCAAAGGCTGCTGTTAATCTCAGCAAGGTGCAGTATGGAAGGACATGTCTACCAGTATGTCTCATCAGCAAGTACACACTGCAGAGGTAAAATGAAGGTCAAACATGGGCATTATTAGGTGAAAGGAATGGCCTAATTCTTTAGAATGGCAATACAAAGTGGCTGTCTTTGATGAAGCTGGAGGAATGGAAGGCTTACGTGGACCAGATAATAATACTTCAAAAAATGACATTAAAAAAGATGTAAAAATACAATGAGCCCACAGTTAAAGCTCAATACTGGATCCTTACTGAATTCATTCATAGAATTTCCATTTTATATCTGCTGTAAGAGTAACTAGACTCTCATCACTAGAATGGAACAATACTTCCCCTGAGGAACTAAAATAAAAACAGGATGGATATAAATTTCATTAAATTCATACGCTAGACTATTAGATACACATTTTTGCATACAGAACTTAAAATTTTTACTTTCAAATAACAGTATGATTGTAAGAGACTATTTCTAAGATGATTTTCAATGATTACTCTTATCTGTCCCAAAACCTTAATGCCATCTCAAGGTTGTAAAACTTATTAGTGCAAACATGACACTAGGAAATGTATCAGCAAATATTCTAAATGTCATTAGCATGACAAAGTATGTTATCTTTTCTTTCAAGCTACAGGAAACTTCTACCCTAGAGCTCCACTCTATATGTCTTACTATGCGCTGATATAGAGTAGCTCCGAATATTTTTTCCACAACTGGTGTGGGGGGTTGGTTTGGCTACCATCTTTTAAAAACCCCAAAATAACTACTTCTCTATCAGGAAGAATATCTGATGGATCTAAATGAATAAGCCATTTAGTACCATTGTAAGTGTAGTCTCTAAGAAACTCAAGATCTGGAGTGATATCTGTGACAGACTGAGAAAATTATTTCATCCTTTATGCAATATCTCAACTTCTATAAAAAGCATAAAACTTACACTACTCTCCACCATCAGAAAGTGATGTCAATCTTATAGAATAATAAATGATAGTAAATTTAAGTTAGTTTGTAAAGAGAAAACAGTCCACTGTTTTTTTTTAAATCTAGAAGTGTAATACATGACATTTAAGAAATTCTTTTTCTAATTTTTTGGCACCAATAAATTTCAATTTATATATTTAAATCACAGGTTCAAAAATGGTAGTCAGTTAATATATCACTTTATACCTTAGTAGTAAATTTTATAAACTATAACTTTTATAAAGCATCAGTTTATTTTAGGGTCAGTTCTGTGAAGATCCAACTAGCCACTAAAATAGATGATCTTGAAAATTTCACTCCAATCTTCATAGAACACAAATAAACAATAATCTTGTTTGAAAATCTCCCCAAAATATGTGATGCTACGCTTTACTAAACTGGTAAGGTGTTAAGAAAAGTAAAGCCTTGGGCCGGGGATATAGCTCAGTGGCTCTAGCGCCCGTCTTGCAAGCGCAAGGGCCTGGGTTCGATCCCCGGTAACCACATAACAATACTGGGCGTGGAGACTCACACCCAGCAGCAATCAGTACCACATACCACAGTGCCGGGTGTGGTGGCTCACGCCTGTAATCCCAGCACTCAGGAGGCAGAGGCAGAGGCAGGAGGATTGCCGTGATGTGAGTTTGAGGCTGAGCTCAGGACCAGCCTGAACTATAAAGCGAGACCCTGTCTCAAAAAAAAAAAAAAAAAGAAAGAAAGAAAAGTAAAGCCTTGCTCCTTATTATCATGTGTCCTCGGAGTCAAGGCACAATTAGCACAAGTGAAGGGATAAGGAAAAAAACATATCACTAAGTTTTTTCTTCTTCCCTGATACTGGCAAAATTAATCTTGTAATTTCTGAGACCTAACCAAAAAAGTACTATTTTTATGTAATCTTATGATAAAATATTATAGAAATAAACACATTAAAGTATCAAGAATATGAAAATAGGGAACAATATTTCTGTAATATTAAGAGCAATAGATTTTAGACATTAGAGCTTTAAAGAGAACACAGAAACCCTAGACATGATCAAATTCAGTACAAATTACAGTCATTTCACCTGTCTTTTAAAAAATAATTTTATTTCGGTTTGCTAGGTAATTTTAATATTAGTAAATTTTGCAGATGTAAATTCCATTATACTTACTAAAGTGTATCTGGAGGACCAATAATAAGGACTTCCCATCGGTAGAGATCATTGTCATCTATTAAACCTGCTGAAAAGCCTTCCACTGGATTTTTGTTGAGTTCTGCAGAAGAAGAAAAATTTGATCAAAACTTGCAAGCATAAAATCTTCTCCCACAAGGTAATTTACAAGAGTTGAGCATACATGTTTTTGCTTTTTTGTTTTTTGAGACAGGGTCTCACTTATAGTTCGGGCTGGCCCTGAACTCACTACATAGCCTAGGTGAGCTTCGAGCTTACAGCAATCCTCCTGTGTCCCTGTCTCCGAGTGCTGGGATTACAGGCATGAGCCACCATGCCCCGCACTGTGGAATGTCCTACTGATTGCTGGTGGGCGTGAGTCAACATGCTAGCTTTGTTGTATGTAGTTACTGGAGATCAAAACTAGAGACCTTATACTTAGAAGGCAGGCACCAGAATGACTGAGCTAAATCCCTGGCCTGAGTACTTCTTTTAATTTCAAATTGTGAAATGGATATACAATTCCAGACAAAATGCCACTAATAACCAAAATGCCACCTAATAACTGCTTCTTCTTCTTCCATTTCCACACTGTAAGAAAGTAATGGGTAAAGCAGACCATTAAAAAAAAAAAAAACTTCTACCATCTTACTTCTGATGTCATACCAAGCTCTTCTTAGCATTCTAGATATCCCTATTGTGGTCTTTAAAACAGCTTGTTAAACCAGGTGCGTTGGTATAGCCCTAAAATCTCAGTACATAGAAGGCTGAGGCAAGAGGATCACTATAGGGTCAAAGCCAGTTTGTGCTACACAGTGAATTCAAGACCATCCAGAACTACTACTATCTTTTATAAACAAACAACAGTGGGGCCAGGGATTTGGCTCAGTGATTCCAGTGCCTGCCCTGCAAGTGCAAGGGCCCAGGTTGGATCCCCAGTAACCATATACAACAATGCTGGGCGTGGAGATTCACACCCACCAGCAATCAGTACCACAAACCACAGTGCTGGGTGTGGTAGCTCACACCTGTAATCCCAGCACTTCGAGCAAGGCAGAGAGGCAGGAGGACTGCTGTGAGTTCAAGGCTGAGCTTGGGGCCAGCCTGGACTGCAAAAGCAAGATCCTGTCTCAAAAACAAACAACAGCAACAACAAAAAACCCAACTTATTAAAATGCAGATATCTACACATATCCTTCAGATTCTAGTTCAGAGGTACTAGAATTCAAAACAGGAAGGATAATTCTTATGCATACTTTCAGAAAACACTAACAGAGTACCTAAAATGCCTTCTAACTTTATATATAACAACTCTCATTTATGCTAACATGTTTATCTATTTGACATGCCTAGTCTCCAGTTGTTATTTTCATGTGATTCACCATTCTAAGCACAGAAAGCAAGGACTCCATTGGGCCTATGTGGGTTGACCCTTCTGCTGGCCAGAGAAACCAGCACCCAAGAGTAGCTTGTCAGTAATTGCTAAGGCCAGCAAGAACCGCTATGGCAACATGAAGTTTTTCTCTTTTGCAGTGTTCTAGCTAGCATAGGATAAAGGTCAAGGAGTATGAAGGGAAAAGTGAAATGAGGGGTCAGCAAAGGAAAAATCTTGAAGAAACAGTTAAAGACGAATGTAGATCTTAAATGACTTCTGGGGACAAAGGGCTTTATAAAGTAGTGAACAAATTAATCCACTAATGATGGACCGATCACATGAAAAGAATTTGTTAAGGTAGAGCTACACTATGTTGCATAGGGTTATAATTCTCCCAACTCAATTTCCTCAGTAGCTGGGATTACAGGCATGCCACCATGCTCAGCAAGGGTTTTTTTCACTAGCTTTACTGTGGTATAACTGACTGTCAATGAACTATACATAATTAAATTATACAGCAGCGATGGTGAACATTTTAGAGCTTTCAGTGCATCCAACAGCCCACTGCAGCACATGTGTCGTTGACTTGCCCCCACTGTTGCATATTTCACTAAGTATTGATATATGAATATACTTTGGAAGCCATCACCACTATCATACTGAACATACGTACTGATAACCAACAACAATATTAATTGTTTCACCTACTAAGGAGGTTGAGGGTTTGCTGGCTCAAACTAGGAATGTTAAGAGAGATACGGCTAGAAAGAACTTGCTCGGAATCTAAGCAGATGTGTGATTCTCATGTGATACCTGCAATCACCTAATCATGGAAGCAAGAGTAATCCAATACACAGCACTATGAAAGACTGGAACAGAGTGTGCTGGTAACTGAGAAGAAGGTGGTAAATCTTTAAGGAATCAGAGATGGTATTATTTCAATCCTAGGGTTTAACATCTCAATGTGACAACGAAATACACAGTCAAGGGGGGAAGTTTCTATTTAAACATGAAGCACTTCTTTTCTCAAAATTTAAGGTATTTTTTACAAGTCTAATATTTTCCTTGATAAGCAAAATAGATTTTCACAATTCGCTAAAATCAGTATTGTATTTCAAAACACAGTTTTACTGTTAATTAGCTATTTTAAAACAGGGATTAGCTCATTGGTTCCAGTGCCTGACCTGCAAGCACAAGGTCCCAAGTTTGATCCCTGGTAACCACATAAAACAATGCTGGGCATGGTGATTCACGTCCACCAGCAATCAATACCACATACAATGCCAGACAAGGTGTGGTGGCTCATGCTTGTAATCCCAGCACTTGGGAGGCAGAGGCAGTAGACTGCTGTGATGTGAGTTTGAGGCTGAGCTCAGGGCCAGCCTGAACTATAAAGCGAGACCCTGTCTCAAAAAAAAAAGTCTCAAGTATTCAGAAGTAGGGCTTCTGGAAGGTAACTGGATGGAAGAAGTGTACCATTGGAGGCACAGGTTGGGAGGGGGTATGTCTCCCTCCAGTGCTTTTTCCTTCTCTCTGCTTCTTAGCTGTTATGAGGTGAACAGTTTTCTTCCACTACAGTGTTTCTGACTTGGAATCAGCCAACCATGGACTGAGTCCCCCAGACTATGAATCAAACTAAGCCTTTCCTCTTTAAATGTTTTGTGTATGATCCAGTGACAGTAAAGGGACTAATACAAATGGAAAGTCTCATTTTGCTGTCAAGGGAAAGATGCAATGTGGCACAAACAAAAGCAAATGGTACAGCTGTTTTCTATATGACTTCTCAAAGACTCGAGCATTCACAGATTTTGGTATTTAAGGGAGTTCTTAAACCCAATCCCCAAAGGAAGGAAAGGGACAGTTGTTTTTGTACAGATCATTCTCCCCAGTATCATACAGAAGCATCTTGTAAAAGATTCTACAATTTTTCCAGAAATCATCTGGTTGTTGTGCTTTCCAACAGAAGTCCATTTAAGATTTTTGTTTTGTTTTTTTGAGACAGGGTCTCGCTTTGCAAGTTCAGGCTGGCTTCGAGCTCAGCCTCAAACTCACATCACAGCAATCCTTCTGCCTCTGCCTCCAGAGTGCTGGGCTTACAGGCGTGAGCCATCACTATCGACACCATGATATGCAGTACTGATTGCTGCTCAGCGTGAGTCTCCACAGGCAGTATTGTATGTGGTTACCCGGGATTAAACCCCGGCCCTTGCGCTTGCAAGACAGGCACCAGAACCACTGAGCTAAATCCCCAGCCCCCCTTTTAATTTTATAAATGTAGGTGAGTAAACTCTGCAATTACATGTGAAAATTCCCTCAAACATTCCATAAAGCATATAACTGCAATGTGTAAAGGTACATGCCTGTAATCCCAGCACTCAGGAGGCTGAGGCAGGACTGACGAGTTTGAGAGCAGCCTACACAACACAGTGAGTGCATGGTTGCCCTGAACTACGTTAACAAGATTCTGTCTTAAAACAACAATACAGATATTGCTGCTTCTCACTTTTGTCAATATACTCAGAATTCTGAAACTGGCACTTCTCTCCATGCTTCTCTTCCACAGGTATGATTGTTCAGTAATACAAAGGCGAGGCAGCAGAGCATCAAACATCTTATCTTTGCCATGTGTACCCCTATAATACCAGCACTCAGGAAGCTGAGGCTCCTATGAGAGGCCAGGCTGGCCCTGAGCTTGCAGTGATCCTCTTGCCTCAGCTTTCCCAGTGCTGGGATTACAGGCACATGCTACCATGCCCTGCCTAAAGTCCTCCTACAATCTAGAATCACGAAAACTTACTTAATAGGTTTAATTCACATATCAACCATTACTATCACTTTGCAAATGAGTCACAATCTACTTCAAGTACTATCTTCCTCCATAAGCCCTTTCCTAACTGATCTACAAAGTAAAATAACCTTCTTTTGACTTCTGTCAAATTTGTACTGTGTATTTTCAGTTTGTACTACATGGTACCTAGCACCTCACCAACTGTTCGGGATTCCCAGAGAAGGAGACAGGCAGTGATGCTTTGTAGTGATGTTCTAATAGCACAGGATTGGAGGGGGGGTGGTGAAAAGGAAAGGCACATAATGGAATCATTAAGATCTATAAAGAGTTCAATAAAGATAGATAAAAACAAACAATTCGGGAGGCATGAATGCAAAGTTTAGATACAGAAGCATGGAAAACAATTACAAAGCTACTAAGGGGACAGAAGTGAAACTGGACAGACTGGTAGAAGCTCAACAGCAAAAGGTCCTTATATTCCATATAAGTTTGTGGGGTTTTGGAGGGGAGAACAGCACTGGGAATCAAACTCAGGCCTTTGTGTTTGCAAGGAGGTGCAGTACCACTGAGCTAAATTCCTGGCCCTTATCCAGAAGGTGATGGGTGATAAGCTTTTGAAGGGTTTATTTTATGCTTTAAGCAATGTGGTAACTTCATGAGATTTATGTTTTCAAAAACCAATCTTCTAGTGTATAGAAAATAACATAATAAGATCATGATAAGAAGAAAGAAACCTAAAAGTAAATTATTACAATATCTACTACAATAATCCTGGAAAGCATATCAAGTACAGGAACAGGGAAATTTAGAAGATAAAGTCCATTACAGTTGGTGATATAGAAATTGAAGTATTATATCAGAAATGACATACAGTTCCTCATAAAGTTAAACAGTATATGACCCAGCAATTCCATTCCCAGATATATTCCCAAAAAAAACCTGTCCTCACAGAAAGCTGTATATAAATATATTATAGCAGTGTTATTCATAATAGCAAGAAAGTAGCAACCACTCAAATGTCCATCAATGAATGGCAAATTGTGGCATTTACACACATTGGAATATTATTCAGCCACAAAAAGCAAGGAACATTACAATGTAGATGAAACTTAAAAACGTTAGGCTAGGGCCTGGGATTTAGCTCAGTGGTTCCCGCGCCTGTCTTGCAAGCATAAGGGCCTGGGTTCGATCCTCGGTAACCATATACCATACTGGGTGTGGAGACCCATGCCCAGCAGCAATCAGTACCACATACCACAGTGCAGGGCGTGGTGGCTCACACCTGTAATCCCAGCACTCTCGGGAGGCAGAGGCAGAAGGATTGCTGTGATATGAGTTGGAGGCTGAGCTCAGGGCCAGCCTGAACTACAAAGTCAGACCCTGCCTCAAAAAAAAAAAAAAAAAAAAAATTAGGTTAAGTGAACAAAACCAGAAATATAAAGTCACACATCGTAAGGCTTGTTTTATGACAAATCCTGATAAGCGAATACAGATAGAGTCAAAGAAAATCAGAGGCTATCAATGGGTAGGCGGTGGAAGAAAAATGTTGATGGGGGGAGTCTTTGCTTTGGATGTGTGTGGTGCACGGGCTACAAAGTAAACAAGAGGTTTTGAAACTAGAGAGAATGGTGGTTGCATAAAACTAAACACCTATTAAATGGTATACTGGAGCGTGATTAATTATGCATCATGTGAATTCTATCTCACTTTCCTTAAATAACACATAGGTTCACTAAGGGAAAAACATAGGAAAGGGTTTTAAATGCCTACTGTGCATAATACACTTTTTAAAAAAGAAATCTTAGCTGGGCATGGTGGTGCTCACCTGTAATCCCAGCACTCTGGAGGCTGAGCCAGGAGGGTCACTGTGAGTTTAAAACCAGACGGGTCTATAGAGTGACTTTAATACCAGCTTAAACTACATAACAAGACCCTATGTCAAAAAACCTAAGTAAATAAAGAACCAAAGAACAAGAGAAAGCACAGGCACACATGACACAGAGAAAGCTAGTCAGCTACTTTAAAAAATTTAAAATCTTAGCCAATTGTGGTGGTGGGCAAATCTATAATTCCAGCTACTAGGGAGGGTGGACAGAAGGATCCGAAGTTAAGGCCAGGCTGAGCACCTTAGCACTACTCTCAAAATTAAAGAAGACCCTGGGTTCAATCCCTGGGCACTGCCAAATCAAATAATAAAGAAATCTGAGCTAAAGACTTGAGGGCTGTCAGAATATTGTTGAGGGCCAGGGATTTAGCTCAATGTTTCTGGCACCTGCCTTGCAAGCACAAGGTCCTGAGTTCAACCCCCAGTACAGCAAAAACAAAAAAAACCCCACGAGAATATTGTTGATAACTGAAATTATTATACTGATGGTATTACCCTGGACAAACATCAGTCCAAGATGGAGAGGGATCACCAGGTGTAGTTAGCATGTCTGTTATCCTAGTATTTAGGAGGCTGAAGCAGGAGAATCGCTGAGTTTAAGGGCAGGCTGGGCCACATAGCAGGTTCAAGACCAGCCAGCTTGGGATATGGCTCAATCAATGCAAAGGCTCTGGACTCAACCTCTGGTCTCACTAAATCTCTGATATGACTGAATGGATTCTAAAACTTACCAATATTTAGGGCATTAAAAAGAGTGCTGTATAAGTGACTGAGAAGACAAGAATTAAAGTCAGAGGAATAAAATAAAGCAAATTACTTTATATCAAAGGAGATGCATGGCAAGGAGAAAGTAGCCAACAATAAATACAAAATGGCCAGGACTGGTGATTCATTCCTGTAATCACAGCATGGTGAGTTCAGATCTAGGCTGAACTGCATCGTGAGAACCTATCTCAATCAATCAATCAATCAACCAGTAAATAAATTTTTAAATGAAAGAGGGGGTTCTAAATTCAGCTCACTGAATCCAGCAAAAAGAAAGCTAATGCTGTCCTTGGCATATGCAGTTTCATTTTATTAATAAAGCTAAATCCACACAGACAATAGGGAGCTGATGAAAAGTAAATGAAGTGGCCATGTCATGCACTAGTACAAATTCTCAATGTCAACTGTGATCACAACGTGTATATAAAATGTACCAAGAAAATCAACTAAAAAAAAAAAAGTGAAGTGAAAAGTTTAAAGTCTGTGGGTAGATGGCAAAATGCAGTAGCTACAGGTAAATGAAATTTAAGCAAGTTTTAATGGGAAAGGCTCAAAGATGTTGAAACATCCTATCTGCAATTAAATGTTAATAAGTACCTCTCTACATCCAAATCTAGATGGATAAGATATAGAAAAAATGTACCTTTTTTACACAGTCATGAGTGGAGATAGAGATGCAAATTTAAGTCATATCATGCTACTCAAAATATTTTAAATATAATATGATAATAAACTAAATATAAAGGATAATCTATATTTAAAAAGTATCTGCAACAGGTTAAAACGTTATAAAAAGTTGTTTATATCAAAGAGAAACAAAGAAACAAGCAACTGTAAACCAGAGACAAAACAGTTAACAAATATGAAAACACAATTTACTTAAGCCAAATTCTTAAAGTAAGAAAGAGCCACACTAAGGTTTTAGCATATATTCCTAAGGTATTATATCAGAATTGAGATATAACAAAAAAGTCCCTTCTAAATGCAACCTGGAGCCACAATTAAGAGTTAGAAAGGGATAAAAAGATCTCTTTCCCAAAAATGTCATGAATGCTAAAGTAAAATTTAAAAGGTATAAAGGTGGCAAAATTAATCACTAGTATTTGAAACTAGAACATAGTTTTTCTCTTACCCTCCCTTCCTTTCGGGAGAATGAGAGTATTATCGGGAGAAAGCACAAAATGGGTTCTGGGGTACTGATAATGTAAAACTTTTTTATTTATAGATTTTTTTGTGTGTTAGTCTTCAAATACTAACATGCCACATGACTATAACATGAGTATTACATATGAGCATGTTATTAGTCTAGAAGTCACTGTGGGCCATTAAGAAAAAGATAAGGACAGGGAAATGTCCTTGAAAGTAATGATTAGGATAAGCAAACTAATTTAAAAAATAACACATGAGCAAACTTGCTAAGATACAATTGTATCAAGAATAAGACTAAATGGTGGGTATGGTGACTCACGCCTATAATCCCACCACTTGGGAGGCAGAGGCAGGAGGATTGATGAGTTCCAGGCTCTTCTGGGGTACATAGTGAGTTCAGGGCCAGCCTGAACTACGAAGCAAGACCTTGTCTCAAAAAAAAAAAAAAAAAGACTAAGAGGTGGGTGTAGTGCAGCACTGTGAGTGAGGCAGGAGAATCCAGCCTCAACGACAGTGAGACTCTGTCTCAAAAATACCTGCCTCAAAAGCACAAGGTCCCTCCTCTTCTATAGTTCTGACTTTGATTGGTTAAGAATCAATATGAATTCTCAAGTGGCATTATTAAAGCCTTGGCAACTACCAGCCATCGTTCAAAGCTCAACAAGAAAGTTGGTATAAGAGAATAGAGCCAAAAAGATGAGAAAACAATAGCAAAAATGTCCAAACAGGATTCCCATTTCTTATACCTGGGACTGATCCTGCCCTTCCACAAACTTGATTCAGAACAAATAAAAATTTCCAAGCCAGGCATGGTAGCACACACCTTCAATCCCAGCACTTGGGAAGGCTGAGGAAGGATCACAAATTCAAGCCTAGACTGATCAGTCTGATGTTCCAGCAAGACACTGTCTCAAAAGTTTAAAAAAAAAAAGTGAATATGTAGCTCAGTTAGGGTCTAGGTTCAATATCTAGTTAAGGGGGTTGCCTAATGAGGTCAATGAACTGTACTCCATCTTTTGTCTGAACTTAGTTCAATTCTTGTCACTTTCTGATCATCAGAAAATCTTTTTTAAAGTCTGCATCTCAGGCTCGACCCCAACTTCTTCTCTATGTTACAGTGGTTCACAGCATTCCTGCTACCAGCAACCACATCGCTTGGGAAAATGTGATGCTCAGACAGGGGAGGCAAAAATCAGACCACTCTAGGGACAGAGGAGACTGAGGAGCATGTTCCCTGGGACAGAAGGGATACAGGGGACTAGGTGAGTCTATTCCTATCATTATTACCTGAGAATGAAAATCACTGACCACTTCCCTTCATTCTGACTCTTAAGTATTGCGCTCAAATTAAGTTTCCTCAATATAAATTTTTCAAAACCAAGTTTCCTTTTACTATCTTGCTGTCTTTATCTCCTATCTATGAGTTTGTGCCCAAAAACAGTAGGCAAGTCACTCTACTTCATGTAATAGTATATTATCTTGTATTGAAATATATATTTCTTTACATCCATCCCTCCTTAATCCTCAATTGCAAGAAGATAATCAGATCTGAAATTTTCCTAATAGGTTCTTAAACTCTCATTTCCATTTACTTCAAGTTCACTTCAACCACTTTATATAAATAAAAAATCTAGAATGTCATTTTAAAAAGTCCCAAAGAAATGTCATTTTTTAAAGACTCAAAGAAAGAAATATAAAACAAAGGGAGACTTTTTTTTTTTTTCCCCAGATTTTTTTGAGACAGGGTCTCACTTTGTGGTTCAGGCTGGCTCTGAGCTCAGCCTCAAACTCACATCACAGCGATCCTTCTGCCTCTGCCTCCTGGGTGCTGGGATTACAGGCGTGAGCCACCACGCCTGGCACTGTGGTATGTGGTACTGGCTGCTGCTGGGCACACCCAGTATGGTATGGGGTTACCAGGGATTGAACCCGGGTCCTTGCGCTTGCCAGACAGGCACTGGAACCACTGAGCTAACTCCCCGGCCCCAAAGGGAGACTTTTAAAGGTAAACTTTGAGGGGAAAAAAGTGTCAGGCATGTTGGCACACACCAGTAATCCCAGCCACTAGGAAGGCCAAGCAAGAGGACCGACCTCAAGTTCAAGCCCAGCTTGGACAAATGAGCCAGAACCTGTCTTTTTAAAAAAGACAAAGTCTTAGGATGTAGGTCAGTGATTAAAAAAGCACTTGGTTAACACATATGAGGCCTTAGGTCCCATCTACCATTCCTGGAAGGTATGGGCACAAGTTGCATATAACTGCACTGTGGCTAGTGGCACTCTAAATTGCTCTGATTTTCTACAATACTAGTGTTTCTCATTAGACGTTTATTTTAGGTAGAGAACTAGTTAGTACTGAAGCTTTAAAAAAATTTAGTAAAAGTGAAAGTGAGCAGGCCCAGTGGTGCACACCTGTAATCCAAGCACCTGAGAAGCTGGAGGACCATGGCCAGCCAGTACATGGCCAGCCTGTACTACACAGTGACCCCTTCTTGTCTCCAATTCAATGCTAGATTCAAACCAAACTGAAAACCCCTAGTGGTCTGGTTTAACTCCATTTTCATGGTTTTAAACGGACAAAAAATAAGTTCACAAAGAAATCACATGTAGAGTTATGCCATCAAATGAAAATTAGGATAACAAATCCCCTTTCTATGTCACGAACTATAGCATGTCATCTTTCCATCATTGTCCTCTTTTCCCCCTTCTAAGGAACTGTGGAGCACTTGATACTGGCAACATCCAAATTCTCATTTATTTAAATCAGCAACCAATAATCAAATAACAATTTGAAATGGTGTGTAAAAGCAAGCAGAAAAGCCAAGTGTGGTGGCTCACGCCTGTAACCCCAGCTTTCAAGAGACTGAGACAGGAGGATCACCTCAAATTTGAGGCCAGCCTGGGCTATACAGTGACTTCAGAGCCAGACTGGACTTATTATGAGATCCTGTCTCAAAAAAAAAAAAAAAGAAAAGAAAAGAAAAATTGGGCCAGGGTTTTAGCTCAGTGGTTCCAGCACCTGCCTTAAAAGCACAAGGGCCTGTGTTTGATCCCCAGTAACCACATATAACAATGCTGGGTGTGATGGCTCACACCTGTAATCCCAGCACTTGGGATTACAAGAGGCAGGAGGATTGCTGAGTTCCAGACTGAGTTCAGCACCAGCCTGAATTAAAAACTGAAACCCTGCCTTAAAAAAAAAAAAAAAAAAGGATCCATGGGCCGGGGAGTTAGCTCAGTGATTCCGGCGACTGTCTTGCAAGCACAAGGACCTGGGTTCGATCCCAGGTAACCACATACCATACTGGGCATGGAGACTCACACCCAGCAGCAACCAGTACCACATACCACAGTGCCGGGCGTGGTGGCTCACGCCTGTAATCCCAGCACTTGGGAGGCAGAGGCAGGAGGATTGCTGTGATGTGAGTTTGAGGCTGAGCACAGGGCCAGCCTGAACCACAAAGCGATACCCTGTCTCAAAAAAAAAAAAAATAAAAGCTACGTAACAGTATATTACTAATCTGAAGCAGCTTAATCAAAACTAAATTTTTAACTATTGATAAAAACTCAATAGTGAAGACATTCATATCTGCCCTGTTCTTGTTTTCATTCAAAGCAGAAAGTCCTTTCATGATCTTCCTCACTGATGGACTGACAATTTTTATTTTTTAGTTTTATGCAATTTTATTCCTAAGTGCAAAAACAAAATCAGAATCATTTAATACATTGAAGGAAACATTTCTACAAATGAAACTTGTATTACAATCATATTATATGCTGTCAATGTCTTACAGTGACTACATCTGTAGTCAAGCAAGCTGAGTTTATTATTCATTACAACAAGGAGCATCTCAGCAATAGCATGTTAGAGCATATGGGATCGGGCTTTCATTGTGTAACATGGAGGACAGCTCAAGGAAGCAAGGGTTCACTCAATTCAGTGCTGGCAGAATGTGAAGACAACTTTGTCATTAGTTCAACAAACATATTTTTAAAACTTTGTAGATTTGGGCTGATTTAGCTGAGTAGTTTTGGCACCTGCCTTACAATGCAAGGTCCCAAGTTTGATCCCCAGTATCAAATAAATAAATAAGTAAACAAATAACTTTGTAGATTTGATAAAAAGAATTCCCTAAGTTAAAAATATTCCATTCTGGATTAAATTAGCAAGTTATCTCATTTATAGTTGTTTTAAATTCACTACAGCTACAAATGATATATGTTAAATGCATGCACACAAATGTACACTAAAGCACAGTATTGATTCCTCCACTACCTTCCTCCAACCAGGCTCCACCTCTGTTGACTTAATAAGGAAAGCAATCTCAATTTCAGGCTGGTCTAGTTCTATCCAAGAGTTCTTCCCAAGGAGAATAAATATTATTCCTAAGGAATAATAAGTATGACCATGGAAACAGCTGTGCTATAGTAACTTTAGTTCATTTGCCTACATATATCTTTCTGTCTTAAAGTCCTCCCTCAGACTCTTCCCTACTGTGGCACCTATATATACAATTCCTCAAATTCAAATCCCTATTTTAATGCATTTTTCTGCCTTATAATCACATTAGCAAAAGAGAGCCTAGCTGCCTGATCAGAAAAGTCATTTATATGCAATAAAACCTTTACTGGAAAGGCATTTGAACTTTATACTCATAATGACCACTTTATCCATGTTAAGCAAAAAAAACCGCTTCAAAAAACCTACATAACCTATGAAGACACAGGTGAGCATATATGTAGGAGGCCTTTTCAAAAAAGCCATACATAGGCTGGGGATTTAGCTCAGTGGTTCCGACGCCTGTCTTGCAAGCTCAAGAGCCACGGTTAGATCCCCGGTAACCAACCACATACCGTACTAGACGTGGAGACTCACACCCAGCAGCAATCAGTGCCACATACCACAGTGCCAGGCATGTCATCCGACTCACGCCTGTCATGCCAGCACTAGGGAGGCAGAGGCAGGAGGATTGCTGTGATGTGAGTCTGAGGCTTAGCTCAGGGCCAGCCTGAACTGCAAAGTGAGACTCTGTCTCCAAAAAAAAGCCATACATTTAAAAAGTTGGGCTGGGCATGGTGGCACATGCCTATATATCCCAGATCCCAAGTTTGAGCCCAGCATGAACTATTTAACAAGACTATCTCGAGATACAAAATAAAAAGGACAGGAATATATCTCAGTATAAAGGCCCTGAGTGCCCCAGGGAAAGAAAAGAGTACAAGAGAGGCCAGAATGCAGGCCTCTTTTAATGAGACAAACGTCTTGGGATGTCTTTTCAGTGATATTAATTGTACTGCCTTTTTGTCTCCTGATAACTGCACAATTACTGCAACCACATATCAACAGTAAGGAACCATCACAAGCTTAATAAAATTATTTATGCAATTTGACACAGGATAAAATTTTAAGAAGTGTTATGATACCAACGAGATATTTCAATTCACTCCACTCCCTAAAAATGAATGAATTACCTAAGAATCAGGTTTCTCAATCTACTGCTAAGTACCAAAATTTTGAAGAAATGATCAGGAGAAAAAAGTTAGATCTCACCAAGAACTCTGGATTGAATGAGCAGTAAAAATTAGAGGTTCCTACTAAGAATCTTGCTCAATTTAACGTTCATTAGTGGGAAGATAGGAATCACAAGTATAACACCAAGTCTTTAAAAGAGTCATTCTCTGAGAGGCTGAGTCAGGAGGATTCCACATGAGCAACTTTATCAGACCCTGTCTAGGGGTTGGAGGAAATACGTAGTTCAGTATAAAGGCCCTGATTTCACTGTCAATACCTCAGGCTTTGTGTGGTGGCACACGCCTGTATGCCAACACTTGGGAGGCTGAGGAAGGAGGATCGTTGTGTTAAATAAGTGAGTTCAAGGCCAGTCTGAACTGCATAGTAAGACCTTGTCTCAAAAAAACAAAAACAAATCAACTGTCAGTACCTCAAAGAACAGGGGGAGAAAGAAAAACAGAAAGAAGAGAACAAAGAGAAGAAAGACAAAAAGAAGTAAGGAGAAAAGAGCAAGAGGAAGAGAAGTGGGAGAAAAAGAAAAAGGAGACAAAGAAGCAGCTGTTGCTTTACATCAGGCTAACAATAGAATGTTTTTGAGGCTAAGAGTCATAGTGACATGAACAGAAACCCAACGTTCAAAAACTCAAGACAACACATTAGGTGTCTCCCCAACTCTCTAGTCTGTAGCTCTTTCTCCTACCTAAGGTGGTAATGTCCGCCACCCTAGAGCCAGCTTGGCCCTATTCTCCAGCACAGGAGAGTCACTCCATGGCATCTGACCCCGTCTGGGGATATGGTTGGGCAAGTGCTGCCTTGTGGTGGCTGAAGGGAATGGTTGTATGGATACTTGTATCATGGCTGCATCTGTACTGTGATGTGCCCATGTTGGGACCCCCTAATCACAATACATCCTACCTTGTGCTCAAGTCCTCTGTCCCACTATGGTAGCAAACACTCCCAGAAGTCCTGGAGCCAAGGACATTTTTCAGCAATAAAATGGAGTGTCAAATGTATATATATATATTTCAAGACAAAATATTAGGATATGGTGTAAATATCAATAAAAACACACAAAAAATAATCAAAATTCCCAAGGGTTGTAGGGTTTTTTAATCCTGTTGGTTTGGCAGATATTTCATAAACATCCCCTCTAGAATGTTAGGAAAAAGAAATTATTCAGTGGGTCTTTGAATTAAGACACAATAAACTAGAATCCATCAATGAACTCTCATTTACTTCACAGCAACAGTGACATTCAGGCAAAACTTCAATTGTTTACCATTATTTTAATTGCCTTAATCTGTTATTATAGTGTGTCTCCACTATCCATCTTTGAAACATTATCTATTTTTTAAACTTTATAGGACTTGTCAAATGAAATTAACAGATCTCTGTTTGGCATAGTGGAGTTTATAGCGCTCAGGAGGCTGGGGCAGAAGACTACTGGAACTTCAAGCCAGCCTGTGCTACAAAGTTAATGCAAGGCCAGCATGAACTACATAGTGAGGAGCTGTTGGAAGAAGAGGAGGAAGAAGAAACAGTCAGGCATGGGGAAGAGTGCCTGTAATACCAGCACTTGGGAGGCTGAGGCAGGAGGATCACTGTGAGTTCGAGACCAACCTGGGCTCCATGGTGAGTTCAAGGCCAGCCAAACTAAGTAATAAGACCCTGGAAAGAAGGAAAGAAAGATAGAAAGACAGGAAGGGAGAGAAGGGAGGAAAAGATAAAAGGAAAGAGAAAAAAGAAAGAAAAGGACAGAGAGAAAGGCAGCGAAAAGAAAAGAAGGGGAAGAAGAGGACTTAACAAATCCCTGTAGTAGGCAAAGACAGGAAGAGCTTTAGTTCAAGGCTGAACTACCCAATAGCTATCAGTCTCAAAAAAAAGCAAACAAAAATTAAACACAGATAGGCAACTTGACTTCTAGTTATATAAAGTAATTAAAAGCAGGAACTCAAATAGGTATTTATCCACTTACCTTCATACACATCAACAGAAAAATAGAGAAAACCCAAATATTCATTAACAAACGAATATATTAAAATACACAATGGAGAGTTATTGAGCTTTAGAAAGGAATGATATTATGGCACATTCTACAAGATGGATAAACTTTGAAAACTTCTTGCTAAGTAAAATAAACCAGACACAAAATGAAACTGTCACGGCTAAAGATAGGGGGGTACAAAGTTTCAGCTAGAGATCTGAAAGAGTTCTGGAGGTAAATAGTGGTGATGACTCAAAAAAAAAATGAGCATGGTAACACAGCCCCTGTAATCCTACCACTGTGGGAGGTGGAGGCAGAAAAGTCACCAGGTCAAGGCCAGCCTGGACTACTACACACAGGACCTAGGAGCTCAATCCCAAATCTTCATTCTCTTCCTTCTACAGGAATGCTTTCACCTTTGTTTTTTTTCTGCAGCGCTCCTTCCCAGATGGAAGGCCCACTGTAGTTTGTGGGCAGTGCAAAGAAACCAACACCTCAATCTCACTGTTAAAGACAAAGCAAAAATAATTCCAAACACATTATCAAGCAGACCTCTTTAGGTTTGGAAACATCATCAAATTCCAGCAAGTTGCAAGCTATCATTCTATAAAATGGGACTACAATGTCTGGACTTGAATGGTGGATGGTTCAGTACTCTCTGCTGAGAACCAGAATAAGAACCAGCACATATGATACCACAATGTTTTTTAGAAGGCAAACCAAAGTAGGGATACTTTTTACAAAAGTGATTTTTCTTTAAATAAACATAAAAGTTGCAATTAGTTTTCTTCCCCAAAGTACTAACGTACTGAGTTTTCTGTAAAAAGCATGTTATTACCTTATGCACACTAAAACACCTCTTCCCTGTACTGAGTGCTTAGTGGACATAACAAATGTCAAATAAACTAATAAATATTCTGACTAACAAATGATAACAGCAAAGTCCAAGACACAGTGAAGTACTAAGATTTT
>PVIR01031422.1:0-19469 GCA_004026965.1 Petromus typicus
CAAGGTTTCATTTTGTAGCTCAGGCTAGCCCTGATCCTACTATGGAGCCCAGGCTGGCCCTGCGCTCAAAGCAGTCCCCCTGTTTCTGCCTCCCAAGGGCTAGGATTTCAGGCGTGAGCCACCACACCCGGCACTGTGGTGTGTGGTACTGATTGCTGATGGGTGTGAGTCACCATGCCTGGCATTTGGATGTTTATTTCTTAATACTGATTTATAGTGTGTGATTCTGAATTAAGTTTCAGTTTTAGAGAGCTTTTAATTTCTGGATTTGTAAGTTTATTTTTAAGGGCCTTAAATAGCTAAAATTTAAAGAAATTATTCATATCAAGCATTCATGTGCGCATCTTTCATTGTAAAAGAAATTCATCATTCTGTTCTCTGTACTTTCTTTTTCATGACTGTCTTGCAGCAAGGACAAGTACTTTGTGACCTTCCCGTATCCATACATGAATGGGCGCCTTCATTTGGGACACACATTTTCGCTATCCAAGTGTGAGGTAAAGCTTCTGTGTTTAAGTAATGGGATGTTGGGGAGTCCTTTGTAAATGCTAATTTGAAAAAAACTGCGTGTGTAGCATTGGTTTTCTGTAAAGGAACTTAATTTTTCTTTTTGTATTTAGTCAATTCACTTTTTATGCTTAACTTTCACTTGTCATTATATGTTTGTACAGGGTTCTGGAAGTATGTATCTGCCAAAATGCGTTAGTGCAAAAAAATAGGAAAACAAATGATAGTGCCCTAGGATTTTGTAAGGACTGTGAAATCTGAACTGGTGGAGTTTTTGTTTTGTTTTGTTTTTTTGTTTGTTTTTGGAGACAGTCTTGATATGTAGTTCAGACTGACCTTAAACTGACTGTGTAGGCCAGGCTGGCCTCAGACTGACTGCGGCCCTCCTGCATCATTCTCCCGAGTGCAGGATCACAGGGTGCACCACCATACATGGCTGAACTGGTGTTTTAAAGGGAGATATGAAAGAGAAACTAATGTTCTTTGTGAAAAGTTAGCATTTTGTATTTACCACCATTTATCTCACTTTGTGGTTCAGGCTGGCCCTGAGCTCAGCCTCCAACTCATATCACAGCAATCTTCCTGCCTCTGCCTCCCGAGTGCTGGGATTACAGGCGTGAGCCACCACGCCCGGCACTGTGGTATGTGGTACTGGTTGCTGCTGGGGTGAGTCTCCACACCCAGTATGGTATGTGGTTACCGGGGATCGAACCCGGGTCCTTGTGCTTGCAAGACAGGCGCCGGAACCACTGAGCTAAATCCCCGGCCCATCCACCATTTGTCTTTTTAAGTTTAAATTTATTTTCTCTCTGTAGTTTGCTGTGGGATACCAGAGATTAAAAGGAAAACTTTGTCTGTTTCCTTTCGGCTTACACTGTACCGGGATGCCTATTAAGGTAAGATTACATATAAGTTTGGTTTGTACTTTTTATTATAGAGCAAATAGTAATATCCGAATCAAGAGCTTAAAGTAGGATATTCTAACACTACCAGAGGTTTGTGAAATGGGTTCGATTTTTTATAGTGAAAATTAATTTAAAAATATTTGAAGAAGTAAATAAAAAGCATGTAACTAAGATCTAAGTCATTTCTAAGCAATTCTGATTTCTTTTAGTTACCGTATATATGTATGTCTGTGTTGAGATTGGGTAATACTTTCTCTATTTTTGAAATTGGGTAATGAATTTTGACTGAAATGTGATTTGTGCATTTATGACATATAAAATATTGCCATAATCCATTATATCATATTTTGGTCTTTTTTATAAATGTTTTCATTTATTACAAATGTATAATACAAATAATTCTTAATCAAGAATGGACCAGAAAACTATAGTTGGAAAGAGTCTCTTCTAAATATAATAGCCATACCAACTAGCAATTAAATAGGACTAGTAATTTCTTTTTCATTTCTAGTTTGTTATTTTGAAAGTTGTCAAATGGACACAAAGGTAAAAGGCCAATGCAGTGAGTGTTTGTGTAGTCTTTATCTGTAGTTACCAAGTTTTGCCTTGTATTTACCAAGAAGTAACCTTGGCCACATTCCCATTGTTTCTTTCTCAAGACAAACACAGGCATACGTGCTTTTTCTTTTTCTCTGAACTTTTTGAGAGTAAGTTGGAGATCTGCTGTTACCAACAAATACGTCTGCGTATCCCCTGCTAATGGTATTCTGCATCACTGCAGTCATAGTATTCCCTTCAAGACATTCAACGTGGGCCGAATGTTACCATTTTTCTCAAGATTCTATCCAGATTTAAGATGTATTTCTTAGTTGTTATTTTACATTTTTCTTTGTGGACTACATGCTTAATAAAATATACTAATTTAACTCCCACTACCGAGGCACTTTTTCTTTTGTTTCCTACACAGACAGGATCTCACTGTGTAGTGCAGGATGGCCTTCAACATACTGTGTGGTCCGGGCTAACCTTGAATTCATGGCAGTCCTGCCTCAGCCTCCCAAGTGCTGGGGTTATGGGTGTGCACCACCATGCCTGGCTTCAAAGGCAATACTGTTTAAATTGAGAAACACTGCTACTGATGTTATCAAAATAACATGTAGGGGCTGGGGATTTAGTTCAGTGGTTCCGGCACCTGTCTTGTAAGCACAAGGGCCCAGGTTCAATCCCCAGTAACCATAATACTGGGCATGGAGACTCATGCCCACCGGTAATCAGTACCACATAACACAGGGCCAGATGTGGTGGCTTATACTTGTAATCCCAGGACTCAGGAGGCAGAGGCAGGAGGATTGCTGTGAGTTTGAGGCTGAGCTCAGTGCCAGCCTGGACTACAAAGCAAGACCCTGTCTCTAAAAAAAAGAAAAAACAAAGAAATCAAAAAACCGAAAAAACACATAGTGGTTTATGTATTTTCATTCTTCATATTTCTAGTGGCCCCCACATAGTATACCCTACAGAGTACTTGGCATTGAATAAATAATTGCTGAGCAGTGTATGAATCAGTGGATTTTGAGATAAATGATTTATGTCAGTTGAGTTTATGTACACACACACATTTACATATTGCACAGAAAATTTCGAAGAGTAAAGTTTAGTTGACTTTAGAAACAAAAACTCAGATTATTTCCTTGACATTTGAACTTCATTGCCTCTAATATGTTATAGGCGTGTGCTGATAAATTGAAGAGAGAAATTGAACTCTATGGTTGCCCCCCTGATTTTCCAGATGAAGAAGAAGAAGAGGAAGAAATCAGTGTTAAAACCGAAAATATAGTTGTTAAGGATAAAGCTAAAGGAAAAAAGGTTTGGTGAATGCTTATATTTGTCTCATATATTTATCTTAGTAGTTTTTGCAGTTTTGGATATTGAACCTAGTTTAGGGCATGTTAGGCAGCACTCTTATTGAGCTCTGTCTCTTTTTATCTTACTTTGCATTGCCTGAGTTGGGCTCAAATTACAATCCTCGTGCCCCAGCCTCCTGTGAAGCAGGGACTATAAGCATATGCCATTGTGTCCAGCTTCTATTTGTCGATTTGTGTGTGTATTTCCATACAGAAGTGCCAACAGAGTTGGTAATTTGAAAGAAGTATCAATTCCAAAAATTAACATTTTTTTCCTTTTTCACTTTAATATAATTTTAATTCTACATAGAAATCGCAAAATAGTAGAATTTCCTTAGAGTCATTGCCCAGTTCTTCTAATTAGTTGTAGCCAGTAAGCTGATGCAGTTCTTAAAATTAAGGGATTGGCATTAGTACAAAGCTATTTATTTACTCAGCCACAGACTTCATTTATATTTTACCATTTTTTCACTACGGTCCTTTTCTGTCTCCAGGACCCACATGTCTATAGTCATCGCCTTAGTCTCTTGTTTGTTTTGTGTGACTTGGTTCTTGTTAAGAATTATGCAGGGGGCTGGGGATTTAGTTCAGTGGTTCTGGTGCCTGTCTTGCAAGTGCAAGGTCAAGGTCCTAGGTTTGATCTCTGATAAGTACATACAACAATGACGGATGTGGTGATTCACACCCACCAGCAGTCAGTAACACATACTACAATGCAAGACTCTGTCACAAAAAACTAAACAAAGAAAAAAAAAAGAATACCATTCAGACAGATGCTTTACTCCTAGTGTGTTTTGCGCTGCAGGGTAAGTTCTTTTTTTTAGTTTTTTTTTTTTTTTTTTTTGAGACACGGTCTTGTTTTGTAGTTCAGGCTGGTCCTGAGCTCAGTCTCGAACTCAGCAGTCCTCTTGCCTCTGACTCCCAAGTAAAGGGATTATAGGTGTACTGATTGCTAATGAGTGTGAGTCACCATACCCAACATTGTTGTATGTGGTTACTGGGGATCGAGTCGCGTACCTTGAGCTTGCAAGGTAGGCACTGGAACCACTGACCTAAATTCTTGGCCCAGACAGGGTAATTTCTAATTATCAGGAATGTATTGGGAAAATCCTAGAGGCTGGGAACTCCAGACTGAGGAAGGCGTCTGTGGAATCTTTCTTGCTGTTTCCTCAGGACGGAAGGACAAAGAGGCATAGATGTGTACAAGCGGGCGTGAAACTTTTTTTTAATAAGAAGTCCACGCCTGGGATCATGACATCAATCCGTTCATGAGGACAGAGACCCATAGTAGTGGTGGCAAACTATGGCCTGCATGTTGCAGTGGGCTATTTGGAAGCTTTAAAAGGTTTGCCATCACTGGCCTGTGATCTCCAACTCTGACTGCTGTTACAGGGTATTGCCTTTCCAACACAGGCCTTGGGACACACACTTCCAACCACAGCACAGACTGTCCTTTTATTTAAGTTTAT
This sequence comes from Petromus typicus, assembly GCA_004026965.1. Lineage (NCBI taxonomy): Eukaryota > Metazoa > Chordata > Mammalia > Rodentia > Petromuridae > Petromus > Petromus typicus. The sequence goes on from PVIR01031422.1 coordinate 4,783, forward strand.
CTGATGCTTTATCGTGTGAGGTTGATACTGACTTTTGGGAAGAGTGTCAGATTTGATACAGCCTTCTCAGTGTGTCATGTCATTGTGCTGTTGATATTGAAGTAGTGACCTTATTCGTTTAAGAGGCTGTCTGCCTGGCTTTTCCAGTTTAAAGATTTTATTTTCTCCTTTGTAATTAATATATGTTTTGGGAGATTTTTTAAAAATTGATTTTATTGGTACATTTTATATATATACGTATATATATATACATATATGTGTATGTATATATATGTATCTATATCTATGTAGATATATATCCATCATGATATATCTATATCTATATCTATATCTATCTATGTATCTATCTATATATATATGTAGATATATATTCATCATGATTGGGAGAGATATTTTCACACTATGGAAATATTATCCTGTTTCTTTTAAAATATCTGCTCATTAGTTGTACCATTCATCTGTGGATCTTATCTAAAACAATTGCTACTTTATAATTAATGATGATTTTCTTTTTTTCCTTTTATATTATTATATAGAATTCTTCTAAAAGAAAGTTATCCTCTCTTCCTCATTTACTTACTGAGTCTTTTTTATATCAGGGTGAACCCATGGAATTTTACACCTTAGACTGTAATATCAGAGGGGTGTGTTACATCATTGTTACATCAGCCAGTGTGTGTGTGTGTGTGTGTGTGTGTGTGTGTGTGTGTGTGTGTAAGGGCACAGTGGCTGTTATTAGCAAACTTGTCCTAGCTTTGCCCATTGGGACTTTAGTTATCATTGATACCAGTGTCCTGGTAAATATCCTGACAGTATATCCTAGACAAATCATACATCTAACTCCTACAGTGTTCTGATGTTTCAGTAGTGCTTTAAATTTTAAAAAATTACTAAATTGGATTATTTCCTTGAAATTGCTGCGGTCCTAGAATGGTAAGCTGTTGGTTATTTTTCAGTGGAGCTTGTTTTTGTCTGTTGTTTTCAGAGTAAAGCTGCTGCTAAGGCTGGATCTTCTAAGTACCAGTGGGGCATCATGCAGTCCCTTGGGTTGCCCGAGGAAGAGATAGTAAAGTTTTCTGAAGCTGAACACTGGCTTGATTATTTCCCACCCCTGGCTATTCAGGATCTAAAGAGAATTGGTTTGAAGGTATGCTCATTACCTTCGTAGTTAAAATGTAAAGGAAGCATTTATACTTGTGTGGAAAAAAGATTTGGGCCAACTCTTAAATGGAGACTAATTTATTCTACCTGTGTGTCACTAAGCAGTTGTACTGTTATTGTTATATTGGCATGTACTATAGGCTCAGTGAGAGCATGAAGCACTGTAATATTTATTTGTCTTAATGGAGTGAATATCAATAGGTTAGCAGTCAATAGAAAAATTTAAAAACAGGAAGAAACCAAAGTTTAATTTGAGAATTTAGGAATACATAAGTATTATTTAGCTATTTTATCTTTATAATAATTCCTGTTTATTAATATGTAAATACATGTTTTAAAACAAATTAAGTAAATTCTTAGAATAATTGATACGTTTATATAATTGGAACTTGATCATTTTTTCTTGTATTGATATAATTCTAAGTTGAGGAATAAAAAGTATAAGAATAAATATCAATTAATAGGAATTTTTTTTTTTTTTGAGTCAGTGCAGGTTGGTTTTGAACTCACTATATTCTTGTCTAGAACTTTCGGTAGTCCTCATGCCTCAGCTTTCTGAGTGCTGGGATTATAGGCATATGCCACCATGCCAAGCCAGAAATTTATTTGTATTTCTAAAAAGTTTGTATATTTCCTCACAATTATCTTTTCTTTTTTCCTTTTATAGGTAGACTGGCGTCGCTCCTTCATCACTACTGATGTTAACCCTTACTATGATTCATTTGTAAGGTGGCAATTTTTAACCTTAAGAGAAAGAAACAAAATTAAATTTGGGAAGCGGTCAGTATGTTGTTCTTGAGTATTATTAAGCAAAAAATATGCAATTCTTTCCATATGGTTTAGCTCCTATTTTTCCATTGTTCTTTCTCTTTTTATAATTTATTTTTTTCCTTTTGTATCCTTTGTTTTCCTTTATTTCTGGTTAGTTCTTAATTACTCTGAGCTGCTTCATGTTTGTGACAGATAGATCCAAGGAGAATGAAATTGTAGGCTTTTATGGTCTTATTAAAAAAAAATTCTGCTTGGTGTTCCTAGCCAAGTGGAAAAATAGTTATTTGTATTTTATGGTTTTATCTAGAAATTACTCAGAATTCTTCCTTAATTATGGAGGTTAAATAATAACTTTATATTTCACAAGTTCATATTTTATAATCTTTTGTTTGTACCACAAAGTCAAGGTGAGTTCATATTTTTAATAGTGTTACCTTTGATGATACCTTTATTAGTAACCAGGTTGATAGTAGAACTACTCATATAAGTATAAATAATGATGTAGACATTTGCTCAGTTAGAAGTTTTAGTACAAGACACACTTAAAGTGTTAGTAACACTGACAAGTATGTTAGGATGTAATATTACAATAATATTTCTTATTGTTTCCTTTTAGCTATACTATTTATTCTCCAAAGGATGGACAGCCTTGCATGGATCATGACAGACAAACTGGAGAGGTGATTTTCTCTGACACAGAGTGGCTATTGTAATAATCCTTAACAGGACCACAGAATGTTACATCAGAGACCTAAAACTGACTTCCTTGTAGTGCTGTGAAGTTCAGAGTCCCAGTATTCTGGTTGTGGTATGGAGTAAGGCCAAAGATCGTGACAGGTCTTGTATCTCGCTGAGGACTTGGCTGCTCCAAGTGGTTTGTGGACCAGGTCTCTGCTTGTCCCAGAAAACACATGTGGAGCCTCGTCTCAGAATTATGGAATCAGAAGCTGAGGAGTGGGGCTGGGGATCTGTGTCGTAAGCTCTCAGTGTGGTCCTTAGGTGTATTGGTGTTTGAGCAACACTGTTTGGAGATACGTAAAAAGTAAATTGAGGGAAAGGCAATATGAGGCTTTCTTTCACAGAACTGGAGATTGAGGCCAGGATTTGCTTAGGCTTAGCAAGCACTGTTCAGCTCCAATCGTAGTGCTTATATTTATGTATTTATGTTTTGATTTCAAACCTTAAGATAAAATATTCCTTCATTACAAGTTTAAACTCTGGAGCTCTCCACCACACACACCTCAAAGAGTTCATAAATGCAGAGAAAAATCTTCATTTGAAATGCTAATTTTAAACTAGGTAAAGACATGATACGTATAGGCATTAGCCCATTCTTCAGCAGGTAGGACAGTTTTTTTTTGAGACATTTTGTAGTTCAGGCTGGCCCTGAGCTCAGCCTCAAACTCACATCACAGCAATCCTCCTGCCTCTGCCTCCCGAGTGCTGGGATTACAGGCATGAGCCACCACGCCCGTCACTGTGGTATATGGTACTGGTTGCTGCTGGGGTGAGTCTCCACGCCCAGTATTGTTATGTGGTTACCGGGGATCGATCCCAGGTCCTTGCGCTTGCAAGACAGGCGCTGGAACCACTGAGCTATATCCCCGGCCCATTTTTTTTTTTTTTTTTTTTTTGACAGTCTCACTATGTAGCCCAGGCTAGCCTTGAACTGATGGCAATCCTCCTATCTTGGCCTCCTGAGTGCTGGTATTACATACAGGTGTGCATCACCACATCCAGCTATATTTGCATATACTTTAGTAACAAAGGTACTTTAGCTGTAAATGAACAAAATCAGGGAGACAAAGAGACTTAATGCATAATCCTTCTACAAGCTTCGGCATATATGAAACTTCAAAATATAGATTGTTAACAGAGGCTATCTGTATTAATTTTGATTATACATGTTCTCTAAAATATATTAGGAAAGAGTGCAAAGTTATGTCAAATAACATTGTCAAAAAAATTTTGTTCTAAAATTTTAACAGACTTTTTCTTAAGAAACTCTGAAAACCTCCTGTTTTTTTCCTGTTGACTCTTTTTTGAGGTAAAGTCTTGCTTTGTAGTTCAGACTGTCCCTGAATTCACTGTGTAGCCCAGACTAGTCTTGAACTCACAACAGTCTTTGTGACTCCTGAGAGCTGGGATCACAGGTGTACACCACCAACCCCGGTGTCTACGGTAGGAATTTGAATCAGATCTTCTGTGTAGTTAGTAGACTTAATCCAAGCCGCTTCCCCTTAAATTTCTGTTTCTGTTTTATTTGTTTAGGGTATTGGGCCTCAGGAGTATACTTTACTGAAACTGAAAGTGCTTGAGCCATATCCATCTAAACTGAGGTAGGTTTGTCAAAGAGTCTTTTCATCATTTATGAGTTACGAGGTAGTTGGAAAGAAATCTACAACCTTTTTTTTAAAAAAACATAAATCTGTACCTTTTCTTTTTAGCGGCCTCAAAGGTAAAAATATCTTTTTAGTAGCTGCTACTCTCAGACCTGAGACTATGTTTGGACAGACGAATTGCTGGGTTCGTCCTGACATGAAATACATTGGATTTGAGACAGCAAATGGCGACATTTTCATCTGTACCCAGAGAGCAGCCAGGAATATGTCCTACCAGGGCTTCACCAAGGACAATGGGGTGGTACCTGTTGTTAAGGAGTTAATGGGGGAGGTAAGTTGGATAGTGTAATTTTTATTTTCATGGGTACAGTTGAAGAAAACTTCAACAATGAACCACGAAAGGACATTTCAGAGGTTTGTCTTTGAGGTATATGTTCATTGAAATGTGTAAGTCATTTGTGTTATGCCGAATTTTTTTTTTTTGGTATTAGGGATCAAATTCAGTATTTCCGAGTGTAGTTTCTTCCACTTAGTAAATGCTGATCTTTAGTATTTTAATAACTAATCTTTGAAAAGAAAAACATGAATAGAATACTACCTTCTTTAAATCTAACCTGGTTCACTAGGAAGGACCTGGGGATAAACCCAGGCCTTTGGACTGAGCTACATTCCCAGACCTTTTCCATTTTTAAATTCTGAGGTGAAGTCTTGCTAAGTTGCCCAGATTGGGCTTGAACTTGTGATCCTCCTATCTCAGCCTCCCAGAGTGCTGCAGTTATAAGTGGGAGCGGGGATGCATGGCTTCATTCAAATTTCTATCTCTTATTTATCCTGTAAACTTTTTCATTAGGTTGGTATATATTCCTAAGCCTCAAAACTCCAAAGACACAAAACAGTACAAAGGAGTCTCCTTGCGGGCTCAGGTGTAGCTCAGTAGAGAGCATGTCTGAGGCCCTGGGCTTGGTCCTTAGCACCTGCCAAGAAGGAGAAAAAGATAGCTCTGGCGCAGTGGTGGCAAACCGATGGCACTTGTGTTGCGGGGAACATGCAGAGCTCTCTCTTGGCACGCAAGCCGAATCTCAGCAGCTGAGCATCCGTACCAGGGACCTCGGGGCCGCGCTTTGTGATAAAGAAGTGGACTTTGGTTTGAAATTTGGGGACTCGGTCTCTGAAAGAGTCCCCATCACTGCTCTCGCCGCTTTGTCTTTCCAGAGGCATTCAGTGATGTTTGTGCCTTGTGTTTCCTCCCAGAATTATTTCACCTTTACACAAACAAAGGCATTAATATATTTTCTGCCTTTTTTTTTCTACAAATGGTAATATGCTTTATATGGATTGTGCTGTATCATTTTCATTGTCCTTATTTATGCTTTTTGAGAGTCTCATGAAGTTCAGGTTGGCTTTGAACTCGCAATGCAACCTTGAACAAGGCTGGCCTCAAATTCATACATTGCTCTCTAGTGCTGGGATTACAGAGCTTTGCCACCTTCTGACTCATTGTGTTGCATCTTGCTTTCTTTCAGTTAGAATATAAACAGCTTTCTTACTCATTTTTTTTCTCTGCTACATTGTATTCTGTTGTATCAAACTAAATGGATGAATTGTTTTCTGTCTTTTTTTCTTTTAGAAGTAGCGTTACTACATCTTACTAATTTCTGATGTTGAAATTTTAATCTGAGAAGTTCTTGGAAACAGTTTTAAAGGCATATATTTTTCCTGATTTATTTTTGAGTGTGGGATGCTGGGACTTGCACCTAGAGCCCTGCATGCACAAGGCAAACGCTCTACCACTGAATTATACTCTCCAGCCAATTTGTGTAGTTCAGACTGGCCTTAAAGTCACTATGAAGCCCAGGCTGGGCTTGAACTCATGGTGATGTTTTTGTTGTTATTGTTGTTGTTGTTTATTTATTTTTTGAGACAGGGTCTTGCTTTGTAGTTCAGACTGGCCCTGAGCTCAGTCTCCAACTCACATCACAGCAATCCTTCTGCCTCTGCCTCCCGAGTGCTGGGATTATAGGTGTGAGCCACCACACCCGGCACTGTGGTATGTGGTACTGATTGCTGCTGGAGTGAGTCTCCACACCCAGTATTGTATGTGGTTACCGGGGAATCGAACCCGGGTCCTTGCGCTTGCAAGACAGGCGCCGGAACCACTGAGCTAACTCCCCGGCCCCTTCCCATTCTTAATGTATCTTCTTTTCATGTTAATCAAATGCTACAGTGAGAAAAATAGATGTTGTTAGCTAAAAGTATAGATTTCAAAATCAAAAGTATAGATTTTGAAAATTGTTAATATATTTAGCTATCCCTCACATGACTGCGTGTCCTATGAAGGCATCATGTATGTATGTGGGACGGAGAGGACAGTGGCCCAGAAACATGTTACTTACTTAGAGCAAGCTTTTTGGTGCCATGTGAGAATATTGGTCTAGTCTTCCTGAAACTTGTTAATTTTCTCAAGAAATACTAGAAATATCTATTTTTAAACATCAGTTTGTATTTATAATTATTACTTTATGTTTTTGTGAGACAGTGTCTCACTATGTAGCCCAGGCTGGGCTGGAATACATGATAGTTCTCCTCCCTGAGCCTCCTAAGTGGTGGTTTTATAAGTGTTACATCATGCCCAGCTACCATAATCATCATCTCATTTTTATGTTTATTTTTATTTTTTTGGTAATGGGGATTGAACTCAGGACTTTGCATTTGTCAAACAGGCATAGTGCCACTGAGCTACATCCCTGGCCATAATTATCATTTTAAATACCTCTGTTATATTATTATATCTTATTGATCTTGCATATTTTATTGCAAGAAAATAGTTTTTTTTGTCATCTGGGTCTGAGTTGTTTTTTTTTTTTTTTTTTTTTTTTTTTTTTTTTTTTTTTTTTTTTTTTTTTTTTTTTTTTAGGTTTTTTGAGACAGGGTCTCGCTTTGTGGTTCAGGCTGGCCCTCAGCTCAGCCTCCAACTCACATCACAGCAATCCTCCTGCCTCTGCCTCCCGAGTGCTGGGATTACAAGCGTGAGCCACCACGCCCGGCACTGTGGTATGTGGTACTGGTTGCTGCTGGGTTGAGTCTCCACACCCAGTATTGTTATGTGGTTACCGGGGAATCGAACCCGGGTCCTTGCGCTTGCAAGACAGGCGCCGGAACCACTGAGCTAACTCCCCGGCCCTGGGTCTGAGTTTTGTGAATGTGTGGCTCTTCTTATAGATTCCTGTTTCATTTTCCTCATGTATACAGTGTCACAAGCAGTGGATTAGTGCAGTAAGTTCATCATAGCATCACCAGATTAGGTATTACAAGTAACTAAAATTATCTTAAGTAGACATAAGGGTTTATTTTATAGTGTATTCCGGGGGGGAGGTTTCTAAATTTATTTTTGGTACTACAGCTCGAACTTGGGATCTTGTGCTTGGGAGTCATATTGCTGAAAACATTGAGCTCAACCTTGGCACTGTGTTTATTTTTTTAACTGACAAAATTGCAAGTATTTGTGGTGTGAAACATGATTTTTTTTTTTTGGAGGGGGACAGGCTCTTGCTTTATAGTTCAGGCTGGCCCTGAGCTCAGTACATAGCCCAGGTTAATCTTGAACTCACAGCAATCCTCCTGCCTCTGCCTCCCCAGGGCTGGGATTAAGGCCTCAACCACCATACCCAGCATTGTGGTATGTGGTTCTGATTGCTGGTGGGCATGAGTTACCATGCCTAGCATTGTTGTATATAGTTACTGAGGATCGAACCTGGGCCCTTGCGCTTATAAGGCAGGCACTGGAATCATTGAGCTAACTCCTGGGTCCCGAAACATGATGTTTTGAAGTATACACATTGTAGAATGGTGAAATCAAGCTAATTAACAAATGTATGATTTCGGGCGGGGGAGTTAGCTCAGTGGTTCCAGTGCCTGTCTTGCAAGCACAAGGACCCGGGTGCGCTCCCCTAGTAACCACATACAATACTGGGTGTGGAGACTCACACCCAGCAGCAACCAGTACCACATACCACAGTGCCGGGCGTGGTGGCTCACGCCTGTAATCCCAGCACTCGGGAGGCAGAGGCAGGAGGATTGCTGTGATGTGAGTTGGAGGCTGAGCTCGGGGCCAGCCTGAACTACAAAGTGAGACCCTGTTTCAAAAAACCTAAAAAAAAAAAAAAAAAAAAAAGTGTGATTTCATGTACTTAATTTTTTGTTGTGATCCTCTGTTGTGTCTCTGCCTCCCGAGTGCTGGGATTGCAGGTGTGAGCCACTACACCAGGCACTGTGGTATGTGTTACTGAGGATTGAATTAAGGACCTTATGCTTGTGAGGCAGATGTTGGAACCACTGAACTAAATCTCTGGCCCATGATAGCTAGCTCTTTGTGCTTAACATATTAATATTATTTTAAATTTTAATGGTTATAAATACATTTCTTCACCTTTAATGCTGACTTTTTTCTTAACGCAGGAAATTCTGGGTGCATCCATTTCTGCGCCTTTAACTTCCTATGATGTGATCTATGTCCTCCCAATGCTCACCATTAAGGAGGATAAAGGTAAAGGGCTATTTCCAGAAGTACTTTGGCAGTCACATTCTGGCCGTATTGTTTAGTTCCACACTTTCTTTTCAAAGGCACTGGTGTGGTCACGAGTGTTCCTTCCGATGCTCCTGATGATATCGCTGCCCTCAGAGACTTGAAGAAAAAGCAGGTCAGTTTCTGAGTTTGTTGTTCTTTTTTTTTTTTTTTTTTAGGTTTTTGGAGACAGGGTCCCGCTTTGTGGTTCAGGCTGGCCCTGAGCTCAGCCTCAAACTCACATCACAATCCTCCTGCCTCTGCCTCCCGAGTGCTGGGATTACAGGCGTGAGCCACCACGCCCGGCACTGTGGTATGTGGTATGTGGTACTGGTTGCTGCTGGGTGTGGGTCTCCACACCCAGCATTGTTATATGGTTACCAGGGAATCGAACCCGGGTCCTTGCGCTTGAGAGACAGGCGCCGGAACCACTGAGCTAACTCCCCGGCCCCTGAGTTTGTTGTTCTTATTATTTTCACCATTTCTTTTTTGGTACAGTCTAACTATACCTTGACCTTAGATGAAAAAGACACACTGATCTATAACCTGTTTTATAATGTTTATAATTTTTCCATGGCTAGAACTTTGAATATAATATTTCTTAGCACTTTGCATGAGCTTTCTGATAATTCACATATTCATTTCAACTGAGAATAGGATCTCAACTGTTATGTGTACGTTCTTGCATTTGCCTTCACAGTTTCATTATTTAAGCTATTTACTGTCATGTAAGCTATTGTGTTTTGAAAGGTCACAGGTCTGTCTTGAGGTATTTGATAAAGATAAAAAATATTTTCTGAACAGAGAGAACAAATAATAGTTAAGGAAAAGTTTGGAATTTGCTACTTTCATGATCATTCCAGTGGTGTTGATGGTCACTGTGAACTTGTGAATTGTTTTGTAGGCTCTTCGAGCAAAGTATGGAATTAGAGATGACATGGTCTTGCCATTTGAGCCAGTGAGTACCCAGCCAAGTCACAATCTGCATATTTATTACTTCATCAGAGAAAAAAAAAGAGTGAACTTATTTTCCTTGTAACAAAATCAAGTAATTTCTGGAGTATGAAAATAAGAGGATTTGTGTAAAGATTTATTTACTTTAATTTGATATCTGCTGTTGAAGGTAAGAGAGGAAAACTCACCTTATTTTCTTAGTGCATATATTTAAAACTTCTGGAACAAATAAGAGCTTTTAGGATCATCCATTTTATACTGATTTTTTTTTTTACTATAACCAATGTCCTGGCTTCTAAAGACTTACTCAGGAATATTTATTTGTACCTGTAATAATAAAATCCCTTACAACTGTTTTATGTTTCTTCTGTTTTCTTTTTGTGGTACTACGGATTGAATCCCAGGCCTTTGTACCATCTTATACCCTGGTCCTTTTCATCTTTTGGTTTTGTGTTAGGGTTTCACCAAGTTGCCCGTACTGGGCTCCAAGGCAATCCTGCCTCAGCCTATCAGGAGTACTAGGATGACAGGCATGTACTACTATGCTCTGCTCTTGTGTTTTTGTATTAGTGCTTGCCAAAGAAATAAATGACTTTCACAAAGAATCCAGAAGATTTAATATAAGAAAGCCACATAATGAACTACAGCAAGACCTTGTCTCAAAACCGAAAACAGCAATTTCACCCACAAAAATAGTCATTCACAGCTGCTTTGCTGGATTCAACTTTAATTCTTAGTTAACACGTGCCAGTGGAGGGCTGGGAGCTGGGGAAGCGTGTGGAGATTGTGCAGAGTTTGACGCCTGTGGAGTAGAGGAGGCAGATTTCTGTGTGGAAGTTGGGCCCTCTGTGGTCACTCACTGTGTGGCACTGTGTGATGCATACAATCTGAAATAGCTTCCGTGGGCATCAGAAATGCGAGGGCTATGCACTGCCATGCTCTGTTCATGTCCGTCAGTGTAGATAAGTTGCATATTGTTCTCTGCAGGTGCCAGTCATTGAAATCCCAGGTCTTGGAAGTCTTTCTGCTGTAACCATTTGTGATGAGTTGAAAATTCAGAGCCAAAACGACCGAGAAAAACTTGCGGAAGCAAAGGAGAAATTATATCTAAAAGGATTTTATGAAGGTGTAAGTGATAATTTTGTTATTTGTTTGGTTTTTTTGTGGTATTGGGGGTTGAGTTACTGTTTTGATGTACTGTATGCCGTGGGATTTTCTTCATGATTTTGAAAGGAATGAAGGAAAAACTCAGTGCAATTTCAGTAATACATTGATTTGAGAGATTAGTGTATGATACTTTCTGGTCATGCTTGCTGCAGTGATGCCAGCTATTCCTAAAGAAAGACAGAGTGTTGTAAATATTAGCTGTCTAGGCCGGACATGTGACATGCAGCACTGAGAGGGTAAAGTAAGAGATGTGTTGTGTACTGGTACAAATTCTTAATGTTGATTGTGATAATGCATATGTAAAATGTACCAATAAAATCAATTAAAAAAAAAAAGCCCAGAGATATAGCTCACTGGGAGAGCCCTGGAATCAAACTGCAGGCCCCCCCATTAGTTGTCTAGTTATATACCAAAATAAACAAATCATGGTTATAAATGTGATAGATTTCATACTATACCAGATTTTGATTGTCTTTTTTTATGTGTGTTTTTTTTACTCCTAATCCTTTAGGTCATGTTGGTGGATGGATTTAAAGGGCAGAAAGTCCAAGATGTAAAGAAGACTATCCAGAAAAAGATGATTGATGCTGTAAGTGACAAGCTGTCCTTTGAAGGCTGTTTACTAGAATGCTTAACAGTGTTCCCAGCAGTGTGTTCTATAGCAGACCTTGGTGAACTTGTATTTACGGAGGAGCTCAGGCCTGTGTGGCCAAGCACCCTACCAGACAGACTGCCCAAGGTCGCACTCCTAATGCGTATACAGTAAACTTCAGTGATCCTGGCTAGCAGTGGCCATGTTAGATAAGATGCTGATACAGCAATTACATTCTTTTTACTGTTTCATTGTCATCCTTCCTTGACCTCTCAGTGTTGGTTGTAGCATTCTTTTATTTAGCTCCTTAATTCTTTAAATTTTTAATTTCTAATAAACCTATTAGGCTTACTTAAAATAAGAAAGCGATGGTTTCCTCTTCATTTTTTCACATTGTCTTAAATTTCTCATCCTGGGAAGGGATCCATTCGATCGTTATTTTAGTATTGATTTCCATTTCTCTTATGTTCTCTAATTTAAGTGTGTGCAGTGTCATTTTAGAATTTGATTTTTTGTCAGATTTAGGCATCAGCCATTGACTTTCCACTAGGGAAAATAAAGAGTTGAGCCTTCCTGCTCCACTATGGATCTTCTGTAACTCACATATTTGTATCTCATATGCTATCTTCCTAATATAGTTGTGTTATAACTTATGTTACATTAATAATCACAATTTATGTTACATATTATATATTATTTATATGGTTAGTTTAGTTGGAGCATAAATCAAGAATTTTCTTCTTTAAAGATCTTCCTTTATTTTATCCCTTCTTGTTCTTTTTTTAAAAAAAATTTTTTTTTTTTAATTTATGGGGCCAGAGATTTAGCTCAGGGGCAAGTCCAGGGTCCTGAGTTTGATACGGGGGGTTATTTATTTATTCATTCACTTACTTTTGAGACAGGGTCTCGCTCTACAGTTCAGGCTATCCTTGAGCTCACCATGTAGCCCAGGCAGGTCTTGAATTCCTAGTGGTCCTCCTGCCTCGGCCTCCTGAGTGCTGGGATTACAGATGTATGCCACCACCCTTGGCTTGTTCTTTAATTTTACTTTCTGAACTCTTATTCAGATATTGGACTTCTTGGACTCTGGGTATGTTTTTGATCTTCCTTGTGAGAATCTCTTACCTTTTCTTCTTGTTTAAAATTTCTGAGAACTCATAAAAAGCATAGAAATTTTCAAATATACAGATGCATTCCTGCACACCTGCCACTCAGCTTCAACTGGACAACCTGAGCCGATCTGAGAGCTGAGTCTTGGGGCTCCGAGTGTTCCTCGGTGTGGAGCACACAGAGCGGAGTCTTGTGTATTGAATGATTTTTTAAATAGGGTGCTATTCTTGTTTTTGATTGAGAGATCTTTTCTAATTTTCTGAGGAAGGTTGTTGATATCTAAGCTACTGAAGACATAAAGAACCTTTTGCACGTGGATAAGGCATTTCACCTGACTCTTCCAATCTGAAGAGGGCCACTTGGGCTGTGGGGAAACTCTAATAGTCAGATTTTTGAATTTTAGGTTCCCTGTAGGATATTCTCCCAGGCTTTTGCTTAAACAAAGGCTCTAAGCCAGTGGTAGTGAAACTGTGGTGCACACACTATAATGAGCTGTTATCATTGAAAACTCTGGAAGGTTCACCATCGCTGGCTTAACAACACTCTGGGAGCCAAAGGAGAGAATGGTACAGCTGAGTTCGACTCTCTGGTGTGCTGACTATCCCGGATCCCCTGTGTTTTACTCTTTTTTTCCATATTCTTTTTTTTTTTTCGGAGACAGGGTCTTGCTTTGTAGTTCAGGCTGGCCCCAAGCTCAGCCTCAAACTCACAACACAGCAATCCTCCTGCCTCTGCCTCCTGAGTGCTGGGATTACAGGCGTGAACCACCACGCCCGGCACTGTGGCATGTGGTACTGGTTGCTGCTGGGCGTGAGTCTCCACGCCCAGTATGGTATGCAGTTACGGTGGGGGGGAGTCGAACCCGGGTCCTTGCGCTTGCAAGATAGGTGCCAGAATCACTTAGCTAACTCCCCGGCCTACTGGGGAATTTTTTAATGCTACGAAACTTTAGTAAAAAGATCTTTCATTTTAATCTTTTTGTAGTTTTAAACGTTCTGTACATTTAGTTTCCCATATATTTTTAGAAGAATAGAAAACTGGAATATATAGACTGTCCAATCATAAGATAAGAAACTGCTTTTTCATTTTTTACCATGTCAAAAGGGATAGTCAGGTAGGGAGACTGACTGCTTGGTGAAGATGCAGGTGTTTTTCAGACTCAAGCCTGTATAGAAAGAAAGGCAGGTCAGTTCAGCCATGAGAGGAGAAAATGAAAAATGGGTTTTGTTATGACAAATGTCATATTCTTTAAAGAAATAATTTAAAAAAATCAATGTGAGTAGTGGAGGTTGATTGATGTGTTTTTGTTAATCTTCCTTTAGGGAGATGCACATATTTACATGGAACCAGAGAAACAAGTCATGTCCAGGTCTTCAGATGAGTGCGTGGTGGCCCTGTGTGACCAATGGTGAGTCTCCTTTATAGCAAGAAAATTGCGTTTGTCACTTTGCTCCTCTCCGAGCCTAAAGGCATGCATTTGTCCACTGCCAGGTACCTGGATTATGGAGAAGAGAACTGGAAAAAACAGACATCCCAGTGCTTGAAGAAAGTGGAGACGTAAGATGGGAGGAGAGAGAGAGGGGACAGGAGATGAGAAATAGGGAAGATTGTAAAGGTGATGAGAGACTTTCTCTTTTGCTCTCTTCAGTTTCTGTGAGGAGACCAGGAGGAACTTTGAAGCTTCCTTAGATTGGCTCCAGGAACATGCTTGCTCCAGAACATACGGCTTAGGTAGGCAAACTGGAAAGGTTACCATTGGGATGGCTTTGCCAGTTACACAGCCCATCGTCATTTTAATCGTTGTCCATCTCAGTGGTTCCTCAGTCGGAAGGGATCAGTTTTGGGAAGGGTGAGAGAAACTAGGGTGTGGCCCTGTCCCATTGGTGTGGTGGTAGAAATATGCACCTGTGACTCACATTTCTCACGTCTCCCACCCTGAACTGGGGATCAAACTCAGGACCTTGCGCTTGGGAGGCAGGTGTGCTGCCAGTAACACACATATTTTAGGGTGATTTTTTTTTTTTTTTTT
>PVIR01031423.1:0-19328 GCA_004026965.1 Petromus typicus
AGCCACCCACTAGCCGATGCAGAGACCTAAGAGTGTGTGGTCAAGATCAGCCAAGCCTGGCCCAGGGGTGGACTGACTCAGCGCAAGTATCAGTTTATAGTTTAATGTCACTAAGGTTCTGTGTTGTGTTGCTGCACAGTGTGGTCGCAACTGCCCTGTAACCCTACTGAACCATGCTTGCTTTAGGATAGAAAGCAGGATTGTTCAGTGGACCCAAGAGTTGACACTGTTCTGTGAAATGCCAGGTATTTGGTGCCTCCATGGTCTTTGGAGAGCTTGGAAGAGGGCAAATACAACACTCTGCCCTTCAAACAGAGAGCACCCAGGACCAGCAGGGCGGGGAAGGGCTTTCTCTGAGGTACTTCTGGGAAGCTCCTCTGGAAGAGCACACTGGCCTCCAATCTCTCCCCTGAAATCCCAGCCATGGGAGAAGATCCGAGTCTTATTACAGAGGAAGACACTGAACATGACACTCGAATCCAGGGCTCAGAGGAATTTGCTCTGGCTGTTGTCTGTTCTCCTGGCACAGTCTCCAAAACACCATCTACCACTCCTATAAAATTGCTTAGCGCCCCTCGTTCCCTCTCCCTTACGGAGTTAAGCTTTAACTATGTGATGCTTCATTGACTTTTCGTATTTTGTAGGGCTCCTTTGCCTGTGTGCATGTTAAATAAATTTGTCTGCATTTTCTCCTGTTTGTATATCATCTGTTTTTTTCAGCAGATTTAAACATCAAACCTTCAGGGGAAAATGTGAACTTCCCTATGCTTCGGAGCAGTAGATGCCAAGGGCACCCTGAACTGTAACAATTAGAACTTTCTCCAGACATGGCGGTGTCCTCTTGGGGATGAAGATGTTGAGAATCACTGGTCTAGAAATCAATGTAAGGAAGTTTGGTTACCAAGTACCTAAAGCGTCCACAGCCCAAAGCGTTTTCTAAGAAGGCTGTGGTGGAGGAGCAGGCTCACGGCCTTCGGGGCGGCCTTAGGGGTTGAGCAGCCAGCTCCGGGTACAGGGAGCTGGTTTCTCTGAAGGCCTCTGTGCGGCTGTGGGCCGCGCTGGTTCCCTGTGCTTGATGACACTCGTACAACGAGGCGCAAAGGAAAAGAGAACTAAAATACACACAGGGGCTGGGGCCAAGCACAGGGCCCCAAGTAGATGGAGTCACTTGTTTCCAACGGTTCTTTCCAGTTTCCCTCTCACTCCCAGTTCTCTGTCTTCCATGTCCGGACGATGGTAGGAAAGTCATCCCTCCTCACGGCCCCATGACTCTCCAATACCCAATGTGAGGCTTCCAACCACAGCTCCCGTGGTTCAGTAGAGTTTCCTTGGGTGCTAAGAAAATGGTTAGAATTTTTCCTGCTCCAAAGAAGAAGGGTAAGTCAATATCCCTAATCATAGTTTTACCTCGCCAGAGTTGATGCCACAGCGTGAGAAGACACCAGACCCAAGTCTCAAAGCTGTCGCTTCTGAACGCTAAAAGCTCAGTCGGCTTGTTCACTGGGTCTAGAAGTTAAAAGACAGACTTCTCACTCTGGAGGAACAAACTAGACTCAATCACAAAGGTAACATGTTTCACAGGTCTACCAAAAATACTGAAGGCGTCCATTAACAAGGACAAATCAAACTTGAAGCTTTCTTGAATTCTAAATTGTCAGTGTCTTGCAGGCAACTCTGCTTCCCTGATTAATTTTGTGCCCCAGTGGAGCTGTGCCTAGTCCAGCATTTTAGGGGAGTTTCAGAAAAGAAAGCGAAGTGCTGGAATCTTGGGGCCTTTGGGCTGGAAACAGCCAGACTTGACCACAGCTATTAATTCACTTTCTTTGTAGTTAGGTCCTTACCTGTTGTGCAGGGCTTTGTGGTGATGGTCCAGCTCTGTGAACACCAAGTGTACAGAGGAGGACAACGAAGGAATGCTAAGATTTCAGGTGAGGTATCCTATAAGGTTGTCTTGAGGAATTCACAGGAAACTTAGACTTTGGACATGACAGTAAGTTGTGAGTTTCCACATGTATGAATCTCTTTTCCAGAAGAAGAAATGCGAAGACCAGTGACCAATGGTAGAGAAGGCTGCAGAATGCTCTGGGGACAGAGCTAAGTGTCTGAGAGGCTGAGGCAACCCATGTCAGGCTTTGTAGTTCCACTTATGTCCACTAGGTGATGCACAAGCGCTCTTGGCATCATGCCAGGCACATTTCACACAGACAGGTATGGGTGTTAATTTTGGGATGTTTTTGTTTCTAGATATTTTACATACATTTACATAGTACTTTAAGGGAGAAAATATTTTCCACATAGAATTCATTTTTTCATAAACTAATCTGATTTCCTAAGAAATAAGTGATTGTAACTGGGGAGAGGAGTATTGAAAATCAAACCTGGGAACTTGTGTATGTTGGGCAAGTACTCTACCATAAAGCTACATTTCCTAGCCCATAAGTCAAAACTTTTAAACAAAGAAACCACAGAAGTTATGGGTCTGGCCCATTGTTTCAGGGTAACATGCAAGGAATCTAGGTTTTCTGAGTCCAGACCTGGAACATTTTCATTGACACCAGCCAACCAGGAACATCAGAGTATATGGCTGCCCGGCCATGCCCTCCTGACCTTGGCCACCTGGATCAAGAACACCTCCTTGGCCCTGTCTTCTCACAGACCAAAACCCAGTGAGCGAGACAAGGTGTTCCTCTCACTGATGATGACACAAAGCTCTAATTCTTTCAGTATGGTCTGTTTCTTTGAGTGTTGATGGACATAACATAAACAATGCCACATACAACTGTTTCCAGATTCTGCTGACTAAACATGTTCGGGCACTGGGTGACTTGCCATGTGCAACCGTGGAGGCTGGTAATAAGGACTGATGTCCAGCCCTCTGTCCACTCACCGAGTTTGCCCTTTGCTCAGGGCTGGGTCAGCCACAGAGGGGCTCCTTTTCATAATTCTGCAATTCCACCATTCTTCTTACAGGATGAAAGAGGTCCCTTGGGCTGACTCACCAGAAGTCACCAGGCTAGAAGCTGTCTGGTGATAGGCACCCTGTGGCCTGCTAAAATCGTCTCTCCATGTTACTGAAAAGGAGCCAGAGCTTAAAGGGGTTCAGTGATCCGGCCCAGCCTCGTAGCTTATGAAGGAAAGAGCCGCTCCGCAGAGGCCCGAGAGTGAGCAGGACTCCCTGCCACCTTCCACGTGGTCACGAGAGTCTCGTGTCCTCCCATGGCACATAGAGACTGTCCCCACACAGGCCCAGTGTCATTGTCAGTGAGCCTCAGAAGTGTAATTCAATGAAGCCTGCATGAGATCATGACCACAAAAAAAAATCTCCGTGCTTCCAGACCTCAGCGACAGATCCTCACAGGTGTCAAGCTTCCATGCTTTATTATTCCTGTTTTCCACAAGAAAGAGTTTTTAAATTAGCACATTTTTTAAACACAATAAGGAGTTTAGACTTAAGAAAATTTCAGAACTTGAAGAGACACAGATAGAACAAAGCCTGGCTTCAGCTTCTTGATCTGGGGAGAGTTGATAAGGTCAGAGCATCAACCTCCCACAGCCCCACCGGTACCCTTCCTCCCAGCCCATAATTAAACGCTCTTCCTTCTCAGCTGCTGCCGCAGTGACAGCTTGGGTCACATGGCTGTCACTGCGTAATCTGCTTGTGGAGCTGCTTGTAATTCTCACTCCAAAGCGTAGTGACAGCTCATTTAGAATCAATCAAACATTTATTAAGAGAGAGGGAACCAAGGGGCACAGACTCCTGATTGAAATTCTCTGGTTCCCAGTCAAGGACGAGAGCACGGGTGGGGAACACTAATTGACTGGTGGGGGTGGGAAGTGTCCTGTGTCACAGCAGAATCCGGGGAAGTCGAGCTGGCCAAAGGTCAAAGCCTGACTCTGCCACCTTCCAGCTATGCGCTTCAGGCAATAAATGAAATCCGGCTGAGTTTCGGGTCCTTCTAAGAGGAGCTGGGGAGCTTTCAACATAAAGGAAGGAAAAATTCTGACTCCTGGGAAGGCCTTGAGAACTAGCAACCCTTGTAAATGAGCAAAGAGTGTAGCCTCTGAGCCACTGCGGCTGCTATAACAAGGCACCTCAGACGGCTCCTCTCCCCGGTTCTGGAGGCTGGTGAGCTTGGGACCAAGGTGTGGCCGCTCCTGAACTGCTGACGCTGTCCTCTTTGTACCTGCTGCAGGCAGAGGGAGTGGAAGGGCATCGGCACCATCCTCCCAGCTCCACCCATGACCCAAACTGCTTCGCAAAGGTTCCCCTGCCCACCTCACCCTGGGGACCAGGTTTCCAGTGTTTCCATTTGGAGGGGATACAAGTATTAGATCATAGTAGCTGGGAAACGGAGAGAAGTTAAAGAAAGGAGCACGATTTAAAGTTGACCACTAAAGAAACGGGGCTACTTAATCTAGAAGTTACTTCTAAGCTGGAGGACTTCAAGCACAGAGAGGATACAGAGGGGCCGAGTAGAAAACAAGGAGCACGAGAGCGCTGCAGGGAGGCTCTCACGACAGCGAGCCCTGCTTTTGCTTCTTTACCGGGGGTGCAGCTGGGGGAATGGCTGGGCCTCTCTGTTGCTCCTTCAGCCACTTGTGGTCTCATCTATGGCATGTCAGAGATGGCAAAACTTGGAGAGCCCAGGAGCCCAGACGGCAACCAAAGCCCACTTACCACAAAGTGCCAGCCCTGCAATTGAACCTGCATTCTGAGGTTTTAGTTGAGAAAAAGTAATTGGTGCTCGGCTGGGTGACTTGGACCGAGTGTGGGCAGAGGGGGTCCAGGTACTCACTGTGACACGCGTGCCACAGGTCCAATGCCACTGGCAGCAGTGATGCTTCTAGAAGCTAACACAGCCTTCTGTGTCTACACCTGATCTACATCAAGCTCTGTGACCTAAAGTTGAATAACAATGAATGAATAAATGGGTGAATGAATGAATGAAAAGTGACATATTCAATAATAAGCCCACGAGTACCTTTGAATTTTATGAAAAAGGTCAAAACAGATACTAACACTACACTTCTTTTCTTTATGTCCTAGTTTCTTACATTTAAATGTACTAAATATTCTTCTTGGCAAAGGCATTTGGAAAAAGAAAGACAGAGCTTAAGTGTCCAGATGGCTCTGACGTGGGTGATAGTCCCCAGCAGTGACAAAGCCTGGAGACTGATGGAGAGACCTCTTCCACCCACACTGCCCCAGGGAAACTCACCCAACGTTTTTCCACTTGAATTGTTTACAGCCAAAAAGAAGAAACAGACGACAGTCTCACTCTAGCTTTCAAACCTGCTCTGGCCTAGGAAGGGACTACGTGGAGGAAGCGTCCCTCTCAACGATCTACTCCTTTTTTTGCTCATTTACGCTATCTAGCCACTTCCTCTCCTTTCACCCTGAAATCCCTCTTTCTTTACTCCTTCATTTCTTCTCCCTTATTAGCTTTCCTGCCTGTGTCTTTTGACACCAGCAGTTGGCAGAGCTAAATAGTTTGCTGCCTTTCACCTAAAATAAAATTGTCGTGTCACCTGGGTCCCCACATAGCCCCACTGAAGGTCCTCATTCAAGATCGCCTATGACTAATCTGCACTCTTGTGGTTTGTATTCACTCACTCAGAACATTTGCATGAGAGAACCAGGTACCAGGAAGGGCCCTGAGAGCTTGGTGTGGAGATGGACTCACATCCAGGCCTACTCAGATGGGGGCAGCAGGCACACGATATTTTTCTCAGCGACATTTGTATTTCGGACTGGGGATTTAGCCCAGTGGTTCCAGTGCCTGTCTTGCAAGTGCAAGGACCTGGGCTCAGACCCCTGGTAACTACATACAATACTGGATGACTCACACCCAGCAGCAATCAGTAGTACCACACACCACAGTGCCAGGCGCGGTGGCTCACGCCTGTAATCCCAGCACCTGGGAGGCAGAGGCAGTAGGATTGCTGTGATGTGAGTTTGAGGCTGAGCTCAGGGCCAGCCTGAACTACAAAGTAAGGCCCTGTCTCAAACAATATTGTATTTGTCATCTGTGAGACTGTAAAACGTTGTACTATGTAATGCATGTCCATGTATTTTGAACATACATATTTTTTTTTTTTAAGGATTTTTGAGACAGGGTCTCTTTGTGGTTCAGGCTGGCCCTGAGCTCAGCCTCCAACTCACATCACAGCAATCCTCCTGGCTCTGCCTCCCGAGTGCTGGGATTACAGGTGTGAGCCACCACGCCCAGCACTGTGGTATGTGGTAATGATTGCTGCTGGGGTGAGTCTCCATGCCCAGTATTGTTATGTGGTTACCGGGGATCAAACCCAGGCCCTTGCGTTTGCAAGACAGGTGCCGGAACCACTGAGCTATATCCCCAGCCCGTGAACGTGCATATTCTTATACACATATTTCAATATATCTGTATATATAAATCTCACAATTTATTTTCTGTTCTATGATTGAATGATGTTTTCCTCTTGCTTTTTTAACAGAATTTTAAAATTTTATTTAATTATTTATTTTTTCCCTTTGACACAAATATATTTGGCACCAACATGTGCCGCACATGGAGACAAATAGTGTAGTGGTTCACCAGGCAGCTGAGGGGCTGCCACAGAGCTCAGTCTGCAGAACAGAGGTGGACAATCAAGGAATTATCCAGCCAAAGTCCCAAAGGCCTGGGTGCTGTGGGGCCACAGAAGTGGGAGGTTTCCAGGAGGAAGCAGCATGGAGGGTGGAAGATCTTTTTTTTTTTTTTTTTTAAGGTTTTTTGAGACAGGGTCTCACTTTGTAGTTCAGGCTGACCCTGAGCTCAGCCTCAAACTCATCACAGCAATCTTCCTGCTTCTGCCTCCCGAGTGCTGGGATTACAGGCGTGAGCCACCACGCCCGGCACTGTGGTATGTGGTACTGGTTGCTGCTGGGCGTGAGTCTCCACACCCAGTATAGGTATGTGGTTACCGGGGATTGAACCCAGGTCCTTGCGATTGCAAGACAGGTGCCGGAACCATTGAGCTAAATCCCCGGCCCGAGGGTGGAAGATCTTTGAGGGGGTCATGGTAGTAAAGACAATGGGCTCCTGGAGATCTGGACCTGAGAGATGGCAGGGTCCCCACCACTGGGCCTCTGGAGTGGGGCACCTCAGGGCAGCAGGCAGGGAATCATGGCCCTTCTCTCACCCAGACCAACACACCTGTGGGCATGGGGCTCTTTAAACAACAATAGTGTTTAAATTGATTAAGTTTATCCATAAGGCCTTTGCACTTTCACGTATCATCTTTTCTGAGGCCATCTAGCTTTTCCATGTATTATGCTTCAGATGTAAACATCTGATACTAAATACATCCCCCAAATTTCACCTGTTCAGAGGCGGGGCTTTAGGAAGGGGATAGGAAGTGACTGAGAGCACTGAACTGTACTGGATTCATCCATTGATGGGTTAGTTCCCACCTGAATGCACAGTTGGGAAGTGGGGCCCCAGGGAAGGGGGGTCACCAGGCTGCCCTTGGAAAGTACAGCTCTGTCCTGGTTTTCTTGCTTTCTGTCCACTTCCTGGCTGCCGTGGGTTGAGCAGCTTTCCTCCACTAGACCTTCTGCCCTGCTGCTCCAGCCTTGCAGCAAGCCAGCTGTACACTGCCAGCTGAAACTGAGCCAAAGTAAACCCTTTCTCTTTTCATTTGTGGGTTTTAGATATTTGTGCTATGAACAGAAAAGCTGCTCGATACACCATTTTTATATATTGGTCAAAATTCTCCAGAGGGACTGGAATCGATAGAGTATATGTAGAACATGTTTTATTATATAAAATAATATAGAATTGTTGAATGAGATTTCATAGATTGGTTTACAAGATAGTAGACTGGAGAGCCAGAGAAGCCAGTGGCTGGTCAGCTCAAGGAGCTGGAAACCTCAGCACAAGGGACACCAAAGATGCAGCCCCAGCCTGAGAAGCAAAGTCTGGACACTCCCCCAAGGGTCCTTGGCTCATCAAGTCCACATGGCTCAGGGACAGGGTGGTCCTCCAGCACACCTAAGACCCACACGGGACAGGAGGCGGGTCATTAACCACAGCAGGTAAGTCTGGTAAGCTGTCTGCTTACAGTCACACAACAAAACAGTGCCAGGGTTTCTCTGTCCATTTGTGCTGTGACAGCAAATTACCTGAGACTGGATAATCCATAAAGAATAAGTGTAGCCGGGCATGGTGGTGCATACTTACAGTCCCCAATGACTGGGAGACTAAGGCAAGAGGAGCACAGATTCAAGGTGAGCTGGACAACTTAGTGTGACCCTGTGTCAAAGTGAAAAATAAAGAGTACTGGCAATTCGCTCAGCAGTACAGTGTCACTGGGTTCAGCCCCCAATGCTGGAAGAAAAGAAAAAGAACAAAATTATTTCTCACAATGCTGGAGGATGGGAAGTCCAAGATCAAGGCCCCACAGCTGGTCTAGTGAGGCTCTTCCAGCTGCCTCATCCTCACAGCAGGAGGTGGAAAGGCAAGCCAGCTGCATGCTGGGTAGGCCTCTTTCCTAAGGGCTTCGATGCGGTCAGTGAGGAAGGACTCAGGGTGCAGCTGCCTCTCCAAGCCCACACCCCTTTGTAACCCCATGTAGGTAGAGACCTGAGTCCTTCGCAGCTGTGACACTCAGGCTGTCCTGTCCTTTCTCTCCTCGAGTTGCCTGCCAGCACTCAGTCCTGCACTGTGTCCAGGGCAGGGCTTCATGCCTTTGAGAAGCTTGTGAGTTGTGGTGGGAAACTTCCAATCTGACGCTTGCCAGTTTCCACAGAGCCCCAGGTAGGAAATGTCCTCGGTCACATTCATTTTTAATGTGGCTGTCAGTCTAGCAGGAAAGTTTCCCTCTAGGTAGAACCATCAGAGCGAGGACTGTGTCCTCCCAGCACCATTCACCCGAGGTGGGTCATAGGCCCCTTTCTAGCTCCCTTGTCTCTGGACTTCCAAGACAAGTGGGGCTTGGGGTAAAGCACAGAGGCTATCTTGCCTTGCATCCCTGTAAAGTTTACTGTATTGGAGAGCTTGCAGCACCTGGAAAACCAGGGAAAGGACTCAGGTGTCCTTGAACATGTACTCCGTGGGGAAAATGCCCCAGGCAAACTTAGGAAAAGATGTGCTTTGTCTAGCAAGATACAGTAGGAAGTATTCAAGTGTCCTTGAATATGTACTCAGTGGGGGGGAAATGACCCCTCCCCCTCTGACTATACATATGCAAAATAGTCACGTAGGGACTTCTGGGAAGGACTGGTCCCCCTCCCCCCCAGGGAATCCAGAAGTGACTAGTAACAGCCTGCTGTTTTATTTTTGTTTTTGTTTTTTTTCTGGAAAGGCTATATAAGAGGAAAAAGGAACACAAAGCAAGAGCACGCTAGAAGGAACCCTACTCTGAGGATGAGCTAAGGCCCTCCATGCTGTTTTTTTTACCCGTGGTTGAAATGTATCTGTGGTGCTGTTTGCTAGAGTGAAGACAAGCCAGACCCTCTATGCTGTAATCTGTCTGACAACGTGATAGTGTTGTTTTGCTACAGTGATAATTATATTCTCAAATTGCTATTTTTACAATTTTTACTACTGTACTTTTACATGTATGTATTATGTATGTGTGTGTATATATATATATATATATATATATATATATATATAGTCTGAAAATTCTCACTGGGCCAGGGATTTACCTCAGTGGTTCCGGCGCCTGTCTTGCAAGTGCAAGGACATGGGTTCAATTCCCGGTAACAACATACAATACTGAGCATGGAGACTCACACCCAGAAGCAACTAGTACCACATACCACAGTGACCGGCATGGTGGCTCACGCCTGTAATCTCAGCACTCGGAAGGCACAGGCAGGGGGATTTCTGTGATGTGAGATGGAGGCAGAGCTCAGGGCCAGCCTGAACCACAAAGCAAGACCCTGTCTCAAAAAACCTAAAAAAAAAAAAAGAAAAGAAAAGAAAATTCTCATTTCTGGCATGTTTTGGTTTCATTTTGTGTATTGAACCTCAGTTTCTGAGTAAGGATATACCAATTCAGCAAGTTTTCTTCCCTTGCTGAATCAACCCTTCTCACCCTTGTGGGGCCTAAGTGACTCCATTTTGTAGATCAGATATCATTTTGTTCCTGTAACTGCACAGAGTGAAAGACAGGAAAGTCCCAGCTGACAGGAAAGTATGGTTTTCACATAACTAGCCATATAAACATCTGGGGTCTAGGACAGAAGAAGCTAGCTCAGCCAAGTTGCCAAAAGAAGCCAAGTTAAGCAAGGTTGCATAGGTAACCAATGGTAGCAAAGGACTTGCTTAAGAAGCTCATGTAACCACCTGCACTATAAAAGTAGCAAACCTGCACCATTTCTGGGTCTCTGACTTTGCTCAGCAGACCCACAGCATGCTGTGTCAATAAAGTGCCTTTGTACTTGCATATGAGTTTGGACTTATTTCGAGGTGGAGATTTCTGGACCCAACACCTTCACTCCAGGGGGGTCAGGGAGTCTCCTCCATGAGGCGCTGTGGTCTCAGTGTGCAGGTCCAGCTACCAAGGACAGACACTGGGCTGCAGTTCTGGTCCTTATTCTGCTGCTGACCAGCAATGGGACCGGTAGCTGCTCCTCGACCCCCCAGAGGCCCCCCCCCATTTTTCATCCTCTCCAGGGAAATCTAATCATGCCTCATTGAGAGGATTAAAAGAAGCTATCTTGAAAGCATTTTGTAAACTATAAATCACTGTATAAAGGTCCATATTTTTAGGTTCCTCATTTCCTTTAAGATACTAAATGCCTGGGGTCGGGTCAGTATTTAGCATCTCAAACAGAGAAAATATCCTTCAAAGATATGTTTAGGTTGGTCTCACAGCAAGCAGGAAACCTGTCATCTTAGCATGCTCTGCTTTTCCTCAGCCTCATAAAGAACAGAAGAAGAGGAAATTGTCCTCAGTTCATAAACACCACACATTCACTTATTCATCCAAGAACATCAGGTAATCACAGAGCTGTGCTAGGCATTACACTGAGTGAAATGCTGGGGATACACAGGTAAATACCAACCGAGAGGTGCAAACATTTTTCTTAAAAGCCTGGTATATCCACAGCTAAGTCCTCTTGGCCTCTTTTCTTCTTCCCTCTCTCCCTCTCTTTCTCCATCCTTTCTCTTGTAAAGTCAGGTTAGCACAACTGCAAGATCTGAACAAAGCTGACTGAGATGGGGTCGGTGGGACCCACTCCCCTGTGAAACCCAGACACACAAGCATGGCAGTGACTGGGGGTGGGGGGGCAGCTCAGCTCTGTCTTTGTACAGGACCTTTTTAATCTTTTCTCTTTGAGAAAATAGGTTGAATTCCGTCTTGACTCCTTTGTCTGAATTGGGTCACGTGTCCATCCTAAATCGCTACCAAAAGGATGTGCAATGGTGCCTCAAACCTGTCCTGGAGAAGCAAGGCCTGAGGGCCCCTCAGACCATCTTGGGAGATGGGTGGCGGCACTGCTATTGCATATTTTCGTAATATTTGTGATATTTTTGCTTTGGGGGGGGAGGGGTCCTCGTTTTCTCATTACTGTGCAGAAAGTCCAAACAAATTTCCTAGGTATGAAACTAACATGTCTTGAGTTTTGTCGCCCCAAGTTGCAGTATCAACAATGATCAAGAAGTTATTAAAAAGATCTTCCCTCTTCTACCCACATGTGTGTGAATCAGCTTTTCTTCATCTGTTTAGAAACATTCTACAACAGATTGAATGCTGAGGCTGACAGCAAAGTCCAGCTGTCTCTAAAGCCAGATATTTAAAAGATTTGCAAGAATGGAAAAAAATAAACATTGCATTCTTCTCACCAAATATTTCTTGTCTTAGAAAATACACTCTTTCATAAATATATTTATTCTAAACAGGAACAGATTTATTTTTATTTGGATAAATTTTTTAAAAATTAGTTTGTCTAGTAAGACAAACAGTAATAGATACAACCCACCCAAACAGAGCAGAAAAAAAGCATGACAAATTTTACTTCGAAATAATTAAAAACAAAAATGAATAAGAATCCCAAACGAAGTCAGTGCAGTAAACTTTTACAGACTGGCAAACTTCCAGCAGTGGCTTTCTATTCCCAAAACTGGCTGTGAAGTGGAGGGAGGGAGCTGGGAAGGTGGGGGAAGGGGCGGAGTTATCCTAAGTAGCAGGAACATCAGCACATGCACATGCATGCTGATGGAGGATGGGGGAGGTGTGAGGGAGGAGAGAAGCTGATAAACCAAGGTCGCAGGAAACAAGGAGCAGAGGTGGCGGTGCAACAGGAAGAGAGGAGCTGGCTGTTGTTCTGAGAGAGAAGAATGGATGAGCCAGTCAAGGGGACTGGAGGTGAGAGGAGAAGGAAGGAGCGTTCACACCTCTGAGCACGAGGCCCAAGGACATGTGCCAATCAGAAATCTCAACTACTCGAGAGATTGGGCCAAAAGTTCTGCAAATTTGAGGCCAGTGTGACAACTTAGTGAGACTGTCTCAAGACAAAAGTTTTAAAGGGCTGGAGTTGAACCCTAGTGGTAGCGCACTAGGGTGTACTAGAGATTCCAGTACAAAAAAAAAAAAAAAATATATATATATATATATATACATGTATGTGTATGTATGTGTATATATGTGTATGTTTTTATTATATTTTTATATATATACATACATATATATGTGTGTGTGTGTATACACACACACACATATATGTATGTATATATATACCCGACAGAAACATGCAGACATCATCAATGGCAAGCTCACTGTAGGGCACAGGATTTTTATTAATTGGCATCAGGATATCTCTCAAGAGAAAGCCCTTTTCATATCCAAAAAAGATATGGCCACAGCTGGGCAAGAAATGGCAAGAGCAAAAACTGTCTGGCAAAAACTATCCATGGATTCTTCTGTCTACACCTGGTGACAGAAGATAAAGCAGGTGTCCAGCTGGTGCTGGGTTGGTTACGGAGGGTAGAGGTTTTGACCAGCTCCATGTGGGGCCACCATAGGCCCATAGGAGTCTGCTTGGGCAATGCCTCCACTTACCTCATTTTCAGAGTGTGCGAGGAGTGCGTGGTAAGGTTGACAGTCTCTGTACAGGCAGCAGAAGTGAAAGGTAGCACCTCGGACCTTGCTACCATCTGCTTCATACGTAGGGTTTAGTCACTGCAAAGAACTGGAGAGGACTCTGAGTACATTGGATACAGATCGTGTTTGCAATAGGTATACATGGTATACATACAGACATGTCATGATAAAGAAGGCTTGAACAGAGTGAAAGCCTCCCCACTGCTCCCTAGGATGGTTTGCTAAGTAAATGAGAATCTTTGGTCAGTGGAGATCTGCCTAGTCCTGTACAGACTTCACAGCCCCCTGAGGCTCAGTGCCACCACTCAGACATTTGTTTCTCTTTCTTCTGTCCTTAACTTAGTCCAGCCCTGTCTTCCAGTCCTTCTCTGTGGCCACCCATCTTCCCTGTCTCCCTCTTTGCTCCACCTCTTCTGTTCATCTCTCTCCTTTTCAGTCTTCCTATTTTGCTGTCATTCTGTCAACTTAGCTATTAAATTTTTTTAAAAAATTATTTGCAAAGGGAAACGACTACTAAATAAAAAGACCAACTCTAAACAACTTAATCTCCGAATCTCTATATGCTTTCAATCTAATGATTTATGCAGGAAGATTCTTACGTAGTTGCTATCATAAAGTCAATATAGTAGCAATATTTGCGAAAGGTGGAAATTAGAGTGGTGTGTGCGTTCTCTCCAGTTTTGAGGTCCACTGCACACTTACCCCAGACCTGGGCTGCCTTGATCAGCCAGACACTATCACGGCAGCTGAATGCTGATGAGCTCTGGAAAGGAAAATATACAGGCACAAAAACAAGCCATGCCAAGGGCAGGAATGCTCTCTGGGTAAGCCAGCCCATGCACACCAACCTGCTGAGTCAGAGTTCTCACTGATCAGTGAAGACCTTTGTTCTTCTCATCTGATAACATGCCAGGAAAAACGTCTGTTCATCTCGGACTTGGGCTATTGCGTATCAGTAAGCTATCATTTTATATACATGTCAATTTGAGAATCTATGATTAGCAGACTGTAAAATTACTTTGCCTAACTTTGATACTTTTTAGAGAAAAGCTTAACAGTCAACCCTTCCATCAGATGCCAGTTTCCTGTGCTACAAGGTTAAACAACCAACAAAACTCGCGGGTGAACTGGGAGAGTCTTGCTCTTGATTTGAGAGAGGTGTAGTACTAGAGGTTGAACTCAGGGCCACTGCACTGAGCCATAGCCACAACCTTTTTATTTTGAGACAAGATTTTGCTGCATTGCTAGACTGCCCAGGCTGGATTCAAACAGGAGATCCTCCTGCCCGGGCCTCTCAGAGTGCTGGAATTGCAAGTGAGCACCCCCATGCCCATCACTTTCACTTGAATTTTCAATGAGGAGTTAGTCTGACTAGAGGGGGTGATAGACGGATTCCACCTACAGGTTGAGAATTTTCTCCTTTAATCCTTGAAATAACTCTGTAAGCAGCTAATGTAACTATCTTGTCTTACAGAGAGGGACGTTGAAGTTTGTGGCCTATCAGTTTCCAACAGAATGGATGGTGGAGTAATCAGATTGCAGTGCGGGCAATGTGCCTCTCATCTCTCTACAGAACCTAGAGCAAATACTTGACAATTTGTACCCCATTTCTTGTCAGCCACATTCTCTCTGCAACTTCCCTGACCTCCAGGTGTCCTTGCAAGTTCTTCTCTCCTCCTATAGCTCTCAAATGTCTATGGAATGCTGGCTACATGCTGTTCCCTAGACTGTAAGTTTCCCGAAGGCAGTAACATTTAAATCCCAACCCCTAGCCCAAGGGACTTCCTCAGTAGATATTTGTAGCCTGAGCTGTTCTTGGAAACACAATGCTATAACCTGGGATAGTTACATAGCTCCCCAAGTTTGTGGGGGAACCAATGAGAAAGCGCTATCTTAAATTTACATTTATAGCCAGCACAAAACCAAGTGAATCTTTGATAGGATGCCTTAAATCTGAGGCTGCGACAAAGGAGTTTCTGACAGGACAACCTGCCAATGCCTTCTTTGCCCAGCGGAGAAGCAATCTAGGATTCCATAAACCTGGGAGCTCTGCCTCAGTTGCTCATGGCTGGGCTGAGTCTGTATCCTGGCTTGCCCTCACTCTGCACAGCATATTTCTTTTCTAAAAAGTAACTATCCGTCATCACTCCCTTTTCTGCATGTCTTGTCCCATTATTCATTCAGGACACAAAAAAACAGAAGACAAAAAAAGCCCCCAATGTTACCATAAAGAATGTCAGAGAGCAAATACATGTTTTGTACAGTGCCAGCTGGAAGATTCTCAGTATTACAACCGCTTTCCTTTCAGCCATGCCACTGTCCCTTTGTGTCCCTGTCAATCAGGCTGCTGTCACGCAGCTTTATGGACTCTTGAGAGTGGCTTATGGGCAATTCCCAGAGGTTATGAGCGCCATGGCGTGGGCTTGTGAGTCTCTAACCACAGTCTTCTTGTGGAGCCCACCCAGTGGGGAGAGGGTTAAAGAGTTCCTCCTTGTCAGACCTTGGAGCTTTTTTTCCTAGTTGCAGTTTCTATCATAATTATCCTTCCTACCTCCATCTATCACATTAAGTGCATTTTTTCAAAACTTTGATTTAATGTGTTTCTCTTAGAGACTGTGTGCTCTTTTCTTTGTTATTTACATTTGTGTATTAGAAACCACAAGTCCTGAGAATGAATTGTGTCATAAATTTTGGCAGAGGGCCTCCAACCTAGATATGCTTAAAAAATTAAATATCATTCTCCTGGCATATTTTCTGACACATCATCATCTAGAATGTAGCTGGATGTATGTTCAAAATCTGGAATTCATTCATTGATCCATTTCAATGAATACAGCGATAAAACAGATATGAATTTAGCCTTTAGAAAGCATGTGTTTACAGGAAGAAATCTGAAATATTCCACTAAAAAAAAAAAGTGCCTTAGAGCCAGTTCCGGCTAGAAAGACTGAGGAAGTCTTCATGGAGTGAAAAGATTTTGCACAAGGCCATGAGGACAGGTAATATTTAGACATTTGGCCCCCCAAAAAAGGACATAAGGGCATTCCAGATGGAGCAAAGAATTTGGGCAAATGCAGAAAGGGAAGAAAGCCTGGGGCATGTACTTGGAACAAGACAAAGTTTGTTTTGCTAGGGCACAGAGCAGGGAAAATGAAATGTTAGGAGCTGAGATGGTGATGTTTGCAAATGCTAGATGGTGCGGGACCCAAAGGAGGCCTGGATGGGTGTGAAGTGCTGTCTCCGCATCAGTGACAGGGCTTCAGGACCTCCGCCCGGTGACTGCTGTGCTCTAACACTAGTCAACTCCTAGCAGGCATTTTCTTTCCAGCAGAGTTTTCACTTCTGAAAATGTCACATCATAATTATATTTCTAGATGACTTTGCATTTACGTGCTCTTGTGCAGAGAGGGTGCTATTAATTGATGTATTGCCAGCAGTTCCCATTGGCCCAGACGCTGTCCCCAGTGTCTTTCTCCTACCACCCAATCCTCCCTTTCACCCACTCTCAGGACAAGGCTAGTCTGAAGCTCAAGGCAGATTGAGGAGCACATAGCAAATCCAAGTATCCAGTAGCCTGACCCCTGTGTTGTAATTGCAGACAAATTCCAGACATGCGCAGAGAAAGGAAGGGTCCAGACCAGGAGGCACAACGATTGGCACTGAAATCAGCCTTACTGAGGGGTACTGCTGTCTGGCACAGTGCTGGTCACTAAACAGAAGAGACCTCCTGAGCCAGGTGGGAGTAGTTATGAGTTCAAGGCTAGCCTGGACTTCATAGTGAGATCTTGTCTCAAAAAACTAAAATGAGAGAGAAAGAGAGGAAGTTTCCTCGCCTCTCTAAGGCTCAGCTTCTATATCTATTAGATGTGTGAATAGGAGAGCTCTGGGGGAGCATGGTTGCTATCTCCTAACTTTCCAGAATATTACGAGGCTCCCTCAGGTGATGTATAAAAGACTTACAGACATGCAGGTGCCTGATGCATAAAGTATTCAGCAAAAGGAGACTTTTGGGAAAAACATAAATGCATACATGCATGTATGCATATATGGCATATGTATTTATATATGTATAAATCTACACACACAGATATATAAGCTCATTTTTGGCAATAGCACAGTGAGATTAAAAGTACAATTTCCCAAAGGAAATAATGCCATAGGAGAGATTAGGCACATGTCCAGGTTTACACGGTACACTGGCAGTTGAGATCAGAATGCAAGGCTCCTTTCTGTTTTCTAGCCATGTTCGGTTCAAGACCATCTGCAGAGAATTATAAATGAAAACCAGGACAGAAGCTGACGGAACTCTGTGACTGGACAAGACGGAGTAGGAAGCCATCATTTGGTCGGCAAGTCCGTCTAGCTCATCCTGTACCTTCTCCACCTTATCAGCCATGTGGGGTCTTGAGTTCCTGCTATGGTTCCTTCAAAGATGATAGCCCTGATGGTTACACTCTTCCAACCAAAGGAGCTGAAGCATCTAAGCACCTCAAGACCAAGGCGCTTGTCTTTGCGACATCTGTCTCCCTAGCACCCAGCACCTCACAGGCTCACACGGTACTTTCTCAGGCACCCTGGAGGGCACCATGAGACAACCCATAAGGGAAGGTCCATCCACCCCTCCTACTTGGCCTGGCAGGTAGACAGAGCCAGTGGTGAGGCCGGAGCATTGATGGAGGAAGGAACAGCCGGTGAGCAGGAGATAATGGGTCCTACCAGGCAGATGTAGGCAGCAGCCTCATGCCCAGGCTGAGGCTGTATCCACTGGGCCCTACACTCAAGGCCTGGGCTCTCTGCTGAGCTGCCAGCAGCTCCATCTGACTTTTTCCCTTCTTACTTCATAGTCTTAAGATTTGAGTCAAGAAGAGTATAAACCAAAAAGCGTGACTTGGATATTTCAGAACATGGAGGCAAAGAAACCCAAGGGGAAAAAAAAAACAAAAAAACAACAACAAAAAAATCAGACCAGAAATCCCTGGTTATAGAACTGTTACAATTATTCTGCTCCGATAAGAAGGGTCTAGGCCAGACTAGTTGCTAAGTATTCTTGGCAGCAGCAGCTGGTGAAAACAGGTTCCTGCCTTGGCATACTTTTTTTTTTGTTTTTTGAGACGGTCTCTCTTTACACTTCAGGCTGGCCCTGAACTCACTATGTAGCCCAGGCAAGTCTGGAACTCACAGCAATCCTCCTGCCTCTGCCTGCTGAGTTCTGGGATTATAGGTGTGAGCCACCATACCTGGCATTGTGGTATATGGTACCAGGGATTAAACTCAAGACCTTGAGCTTGCCAGCAAGACGCTGGGACCACTGAGCTAAATCCCCAGTGTCTGCCTTACCATAGCTTGTCTGACAGTACTGTGCTGTGAGGAATCATGGAGAGGAAGCCAGGCAAGGTGGCTCACCATGGAATGAGGGGCAGGGAGATCACAGGCTTCAGCACAGACTGGGCAACTTAGTGACTTAGAGTGACCTGTCTCAAGATTTCAACAAATAGGGCCGAGGATTTAGCTCAGTGGTTCCAACCCCTGCCTTGCAAGTGCAAAGTCCTGAGTTCAGTCCCCAGTAACCACATGGAACAATGTTTACGCCCACCAGCAATCAGTACCCCATACTACAGTGTTGGGCCTGGCGGCTCAGGCCTGCAATCCCAGCACTCAGGAGGCAGAGGCAGGAAGATTACTATGAGTTCGAGGCTTGCTCACTACATAGTGAGCTCAGAGCCAGCCTGAACTACAAAGCAAGACTTTGTCTCAAAAAAAAAGATTTAAACAAATAATTTTTAAAAGTCAAGGATGTAATTGAATGCAAAAGCCCTGGGTTCAACACCTAGTTCTAAAAAAGAAAAGGAAAAGAAAGAAAAAGAATATAAAAGGGAACTAATAATTCCAAGATCCAAGTAGAAGAAAAAGCCAGTTACTTAAAGGAGTTTTGTCCAAACTTTTGAATTCAGATTTTTGTCCTCCCTCGGCTCTACATTTAATAGAGAATAAAACTGAGAGAAAGTGATAGACAAAGGTTCTGAGATGCTTGTATCAAACTTTACTCCCTGACACAGCAATCTGAGCCTCAGCTTCTCAAGAAACCCTTCCGTGCTTTCTCTTGCTACCACCCAGCAAGGACCTGGAGCCCTGTCAAGTAACCCTGCCTTCCCTCCAGGGTGAGAAAAAGTCCGGCTCAAATTAAAGTGCTATCTTGTTGGCAAAAGAAGCGTGAAAAACTGCTGCTGTCCTCTTCTAGCAATCTCAATGAG
>PVIR01031424.1:0-19449 GCA_004026965.1 Petromus typicus
GGTCCACGGGAAAAAGGAACATCCAAGGAGAAGATTATGTAACAAGAAGCAGAGATAAGCCTCCCAGAGCTAAAAAGAGACAAAGAAGCATCCTTCCTGAAGTGTAGTGATGGCGATTGTTAAAGAGTTTTCAGTGGTACCAGCCGGCCACCTCAGCTCTAGAGGGAATTACAAGGAGTAGGACTGAGATGACAGCCCAGTTGAAATGCCTGGCCTCCAGAGCTAAGAGGCCAGGCATGTTGGAAGCTACACCAGGAGTGGTTCTACAGAACCACTAACCCTAACCCTGACCATATATATATATATATATATATATATATATATATATATTATGCTGGGGATCCAACTTGTGACCTTGCACTTGGAAGGCAATCTCCGGCCCTACATGATCACTCTAAAGACAAAGGTGGTCCATGTGTTTTAGGTCAATGAAACACACAGACCAGAAACAGCAGCTCCACAAGGTTCTGAGGATCAAAGCATCAAGCCACATTGCAGATGAGAAATCATTACCATAATAAGCTTTTTCTCCATTTTCAGCAGTGAGTTCTCTTGAAGAATTAATTTAAGAAGTCAGAGGCATTGAAAGTGTAGCTCAGTGGCACAAAGTTTGGCTCATCTGAGCAAGAGCCTGGGTTCTACTTGAACACCAAAAGGAAACAGAGTATCTGCAATGGCTTCCTAGTCATGAGAACCAGTATGAGAACACCATCTCCACATGGATACACACAAATACTTCAGTCTTTTGTCTGGAACCAGATCTCAAATTTGCTCTTAGAACTTCAGGACTCTACTGCCCCACGTCTGAGTCAACCAGGACTAACGATTAAAAAATACATAGTACTCGAGAGCACAGAGACTTTCCTGACATTCCCGAAAGGCAGAAAACTGCTTCTACCAGCATTTAGTAAGGAGCATACTTTAAAGGTCTGGATCATGAAAGTCCCTCACAGGCCACCATAGGCTGGAAGCTTGGTCATTCTCCTATGGCACTACCAAGAGACATTAGAATGCTCAGCCTGCAGGACAGGCTGGGAGGAGGTTATGTCTCTGCGGATGTGACCTTCAAGGGGATACTGGGACTTTGATCTCTTCTGCCCCTCCTTGCTTTCTTGCCACCATGAGTTGATTGGTTTGACTTTTCCACTCACTGTCTGCCATGATGCTCTTCCTTACCATTAACCACAACATCTGAATTCTTGAGTCAACCAAACCTTTCTTCTCATAGGTGTTTGCTACAGTGATGGAAATCTAACCAGCCTTATTTGGTCCACAGTTGCATATATTTCCTCAGGACTGAGATTCCACAAACTTGTTGTATATGGACAAAAGAAGGGAGACATGTTTAGCTCACTCTACCCAACCTCACGGTCCATTTTGTGTAAAAGGAATGGTCTCTTCACTTAATTAAGCAATGGGTACTAAAGAAACTGCATATTAGTACTGGGAGTTTAGCTCAGGGACAGAGCATGTGACCACAGAACACTAGGTTCAGTCTCCAGCACTACACACAGACACACATGCACACATCCACACCCACACCCATACTCACACACACACACACACACACACACACACACGGAGTTGGGGGGGAAGTAGGAAGGAGAGGGAAGACACAGAATCTGAAGTTCACAGTCACTCCTTTTCTTCTTCTGTGTCTTGCAGGCACGTAATTGAGTAATATAGTGTCAGACAGCTCTATAATTGACAACCAAAAATAGCATCCAGCACCCCTCTTCTTACAGCCATTTTGATCAAAAAGATAGTGTACACGTGAAATGACAAGGAAGAGCAGCGAAACTCAGTCCTGCTGTAATTACGCCGCTGACCTCCCAGGCCCTGTCTTTGTGCAGAGACATTAGGAGTGTGGGTTGCAGGTCGTCTTCCTGCCCCAGGGAAATGGCTCAACCTCAGCCCAGTGGGGGGCAAGGATGGTACCCAGCCAGGGGCAGAGCTGCAGGGCAAGGGGAAGCTACAGAAATGGGGCCTTGAAGATGAATACCATCCTTTCCTTGATCCATGAGTCATACTCATTCCCCAGTCACACTTTCAGGGCTGGTGATGGGCCTTCCTCCGAGACCTGCTTCTGGAAACGAGCCCGCAGGACTGTGGAACCACGTGGGGCTGGGGACGAATAACTTTTGGTCCTCGCAAAAGCACCAGCAGGTGGCTCTGAGATGACTACACAGGTGCAGTATGTGCTGTGCTCATTTTGTGCAGTTGGGATTTAACTCTTTAATTGGTCATTAAATGAAAGAACAACGGCATAGAGGATGTACATTCCGATATTTAGCACAGAGACATGGTCAATGGAAACTCCAACTTTGCTTTTATTTGTACACTCACTGTTATATGCAGTACTGTAGTGCCCAACACACCAAAAAAACTACAGAACTGTAGGTACTGTACAATTGGCAAATCGTACATTATGGTCCTGTACAAAAAAGCATCCTAACGTCGCAACAATCTCACATTCCTGCGCTGTAAGTCCCTATGTCAGTCATGAGCCCGAGCGGCGGGTCCTAAGTCCAAACATCATCCCCTTGTAGTAAGTGTCAACAGTCGACAACCTGGCAGATTGTTTGACCCGGAGGATCTGTCCCAGGAAAGCCCTCTAGCACTGCACTGCAACCCTTGCCTTTGAAGTTAACCTTTCTAGGAAACAGAAATCTGTCATTCTGATGGCGGAACATAATGACACGGACTGCCAGCCACGCGTACATCCCATCATCTGTGACACTCCTTTGTCTTAATTTCTTCCAATACTTCCAGGCTGTTTGGTGCATCTGAAAGTTTTTAGTTCAAATTACCGCCAACCCCCAAAAGAAAAAAATACAAATCCACGTCTCATGCAGTTCAAACCCATGTTGTTTGGGGGTCAGCAGTGCCCAGGTGCATGTCCTGCTCAGAACTTTGCTAGCTGCACCCCCACGCAAGTCAGGAAACAGCATAAGAACGGGTCTCCCCTTCCCTGTGAGAGCAGAGATCAGACGCAAAGGGAGATGCCACGTGCGCCCGCTGCCCGTGACCCATTTCACAGCCCTCTGTTCCCGACTGCAGGAAGCCAAGTCTGCAGGCCCGGCCGGGGGCTCTTCTGTCCCACGAAGCTCACTGGACGGACTTCCACTGCTCCTCAAAACTCCAGAGGGAAAGTGGCACCCAGCTAACTGTCCTCTGCTCCCAGGCGCAGTGTGAACTTGTTCAGAGATGGGTGGGGGCGCAGTGTGGAAGCGGCCACGCTCTCCCAGGGGTCTGTCGGCTTCTGGGCTAGGAAAACGCAGCTTCATCTCCACCATTTCTCCCATGCCCGCCACGGCCCCTGCCACCTGGGGTGGACTGAGGCTGATACGGTACCACGCTAACCATACAGTGTGGCCCGGCTTCCCACGACTGGGCACAGAGCAGGTGGCGCTGGCTCTGCTTATTTTTTTAATTCTGTAAACAAGTATTTCTGTCAAACCAGCTGGGGCCAAAGTGTTCCCGGAGTGTGGCCTAACATGAAGTGAGCTTTCTCCTCTGTTGTTAAGGAAACTGCAGTTTTCTGAGGTGCCAGCCCCGCACTGTGGTCTGAGGACCTGCGTGCCCCTCAAATTCCTCCGCAGGAAGCTAACCCAGAAGGTGACAAGGTCAGAAGGTGGGGAGCCCTCAGGATCGGGCAGCCAGTGAGAAAATGGGCCTCCCCTACACCCCAAGTCCACCTTGACCCAGACCAGAAGCCACCTACTTCTGCTGTTCCTTAAACCACCAGTGTATGGCTTATGGTCACAGTAGCCCAAATCGATGAAGAAGTCCTGCTAAGCTATGATGTTCAGAGATTTAGTGGATTAAACACATTGTGGCTTCCACAGTCACAACCCGTCATTAATCAAGGGGTTTCTGCAGCGAATACTTGCCCGAAGCCGAGTTCCATACCCCACACACTCGGAGCCAGCCCACGGCGCGACTCCAAGGAGGCACATCTGGCTCCAAGCCTGCCGGATCGAAATAGTTTCCATTCATTTTGGGCATTGTGTACATTTCTTTCTTTTAAAGAGGATTCTGTCCGCGTCTGTGAGCCCTGGCATTTGGAACCCATTCTGGCTGGTGGGCAGATGGATATCTGCGTGGGCCGAAGGACTGTGCGTGGGAGGCTATCCGCTGCTCTATCAGATTGGTATTTCTGGGGGAAGAATGCTTGCAGAATTTCATAAAGGACCAGGCACTTCAACAGGGCCGCAAAAGACTGCGGTCCTCTCAAACAGATCCCTAACCTCACCTCTCAAATCGAGCAGAGGGGCCGTGTGCATGGCTCAGTGCTTGCCTGGCATGCCCGAGGATCAGGGTTCCATCCACGCCCCACAAATGATACAAAAAAGGAGCACAGGATTACGGTAAGTGGTAGGAATTTCCATGCCCTACCACTTGTCCCCACAGGCCTCTCTGCCTGTCCTCTACCCCTGCCACTCAACTAGCTATGTCTTGCATGTGAAACACCTTCTTTGCCAAGGATGTAGAATGCTAGGTCCAAGCCGTTTCTTCCCAGTCTTCTGTCCATCCCCCTTACACCTTGGCTCTCTTCCTCACTCCGGGGGGCAAAGGTGAGACCAGGCCAACCTGCAAGTCCGGGACACCTAGAGGATCTTGCGTCTGTTCTGTGGCTTTGCCAGCAGGAGCAGAAGGTGGGCCACACACCTGCCGACTAGCTAGAAATGTTTCTTCTCTTGCTTACTAGACCTTTGCAATAGGTGAGAAGCTGTATTTAAACAATTTTTAGTACAATGTTTTTATGGAGTTTTTTTTTTGTGTGTGTATGTGTGTTGTGTTTTGAGACAAGTGCTCAATATGTACCCCAGGCTGGCCTTGAACTCACTTTGTAGCCCAGGCTGGCTTCAGACTCGAGCCTCAGCCTCCTCAGGGCTAGGATCACAAGGCTGTGCCATCATGCTCAGTTTTTATTTGTTTTTAGATGATTCCACATTTATTCTTTTTTTTTTTTTTTTTGAGAGAGGGTCTCGCTTTGTAGTTCAGGCTGGCCCTGAGCTCGGCCTCAAACTCACATCACAGCAATCCTCCTGCCTCTGCCTCCCGAGTGCTGGGATTAAAGGTGTGAGCCACCTGGCACTATGGTATGTGGTACTGATTTCTGCTGGGTGTGAGTCTCCACACCCAGTATTGTTATGTGGTTACCGGGGAATCGAACCCGGTCCTTGCGCTTGCAAGACAGGCGCCGGAACCACTG
Source organism: Petromus typicus (assembly GCA_004026965.1). Classification (NCBI taxonomy): domain Eukaryota; kingdom Metazoa; phylum Chordata; class Mammalia; order Rodentia; family Petromuridae; genus Petromus; species Petromus typicus. The sequence goes on from PVIR01031424.1 coordinate 5,219, forward strand.
AGCTAAATCCCCGGCCCCTCCACATCTACTCTTCACTGATAAAGCCACACAATTTGTCTGCACGTTTCGCTGTATCAGCTTGGGCAACCGTCTGGTCCCATGGGCCGGGTACACAGTCTCTTCATGGCTTTATCTACAAAATAATTTTGTTTGAGCGGTGGAAAGGTGGAGTGTTACAAAGTCTAAGTACACCTTCATGGAAACACTTTAAAAGTCAGATTACTTAGTCAGCGGTGGCCAACCTATGGCATGCGTGTCTTTGTGTTTTTCTTTTAAGACAAAAGAGGGTCGTGCATGAGTTGCTTTGCTAAACTAAAACCTCAGCCTTTGGGTCTGACTGCAGTGTTGGCATTCTGCGATAAGAAAGTGGTTTATGGGCTACAGTGGGCACGCAGCTCTAAAAAGGCTCGCCATTGCCAGATTGTCCTGGGAGGAGGCCTCGCATGCTCACCGCACCGGGGCAGATGAGTGTAAATACAGCCCCGTACGATGCTCAGGGTGAAACCACGTGATGGTGTTCCCACAATTTGAGCTTTAGACGTTAATCACTGGTGTAAACAGTTTTGCTGGTGACAGACCATGCAGGGTACTGATCTGCTTCAGAGAAAAACGAACCTGGTCAAGTATGATGGCACATACCAGTAACCTTCTCTGCTCTGGAGGCTGAGTCAGGAAGACTGTAAGCTCAGGGCCAGCCTGGACAACTTTGTGAGAGTCCATCTCAATGAAAAACTGAAAGGAGGCTCGGGAGTTAACTGAAAGGTAGAGCGGCTGCCTAGTATGTGCAAATCCTTGAGTTTCATCCTCAGGACCAATCAATCAATCAATCAATCAATGAAAGAGAGCAAAAGAACAATTCCAGGCCTGTGTTGGTTTCTGTCATGGACTACTAAGGCACAGTGAGGGATTCCTGTGCAACACAAGTTTGCCAGAACCAGCAAGACCCTGAGGAAAAGGAGCCGGGACCCACTCTTCTCAGGAATGCTGCTGGCGGTGACTCTGGGAAGGTATTTATTGCAGAGATTCTCTACATCCAAAACCTGGCGCGGGCTCAGCATTCGGACAAAAGGCCTCCATCCACACATCACACATGCCATGATTCATTCTCTCTTCTCATAGGGCAGCTGGCCACCAGGCTGTCACCCAGTGGAGTCCACATAGGACTGGTGCCCCAGACTAATCCTGGCTGCTGTACCACCCTTGGCTGGACAGGGTTCAGGTCCACAGATGAGGGCAGGGTGCACCTGCTGGGGACTCCGCCACCCGCCATGCCCCAATTCACCAAGCTGTGCAAGCCAGCTTGCTCTGCAGTTCTCAGATGAGATTTCATTACAAGAAAGGGCGGCTGCACACTGCAATGGGGAGAGGCTGAGGTCGGAACCCTGGGGCAGCAGGAGGAATGAATCCTCCTGTTTTCTTAGGCCCCTGGAAACCTTAGACATACGCTGATGACGTCTTAGTTGACTCTGCTGTGAGTTCTAGAAACCTCCAAGGCCCCACTCCCTCCTCTATGCTGGTCACACACAGTCGCCCTGTGTGGCTGAGCACTCTTGGCTACAGACACAGCCAGACACAGGGGGAGATGCATGGGATGAAAACTACCTCTGGACTGGCCACACAGAGCTGTTTCTGTCATAATTCTCTGAACCTATTATGTGACAACCACTCACACACAATCTACAACATATCAGAGCTGTAAACCATCCAGACATGACCTTAAGTCTATGGACAGATGCGTGGGGGATCTGTGCAAACATGTCACTTGCCATGAGGTCAATGTGGGCATCTAAGCCGTTCAGTATCCGGGGTCGGTCCCAGAACTAACTCCCTACGGAAGCCACGCAAGGACAAAAAGTGTAAACTGTGGCATTCGGAGGTATGGCAGCGGGAGAAACTAAGAGGGATTTGGGTATTGGCTAACAGTAAGAGAGAAAAAATTAAGAGGGGGTTGGGGTAGAGTTCACTGATGGTCTTCCATGCATCAAGGTTTAGGTTCCATCCCCAGCAAAGCAAAGCAGGAAGCGAGGGAGGAAACAGAAACGGAAGGGGGGAAGGAAAGAAAGACACCCATAAGGTACTGCAAGTATTGATTCCAAGGAGAGATCTTTACACTTTGATTTTAGGAAAAAAAATATTTCATAACCAAATACTAAGAGAATAACAACGGTCAACACAGTGGGTATCATTCTCTTCCAAACAGCTACTCAGAGCGCACGGCTAAGATCCACTTGTGAAGAAGAAACAAGTAATGGCGCTTAAACGCTTTCTGTTTAAAGAACTAAGAGAAACCAGTAATATAGAGGAAGCGAATCAGCATCCATATTAAAATATTTTTGAGACAACAGAGTAGGTAAGTAGGTAATGATTTGACCTCCTTACTTCTTATTTAGCTATTTTCTATTTGGCTCTTAATTTGTGTAAGTATGTGTGTGCGTATTTAAATTTTTCATGTCACAGAAACTGGGTGATATTTAATCTTATGTAACCTGACTTATTTCACTTAACATTATATTCTCAAGTTGCCCATGAACCTACAAATGCAGTAAGTTTATCCCAGGGCCGGGTAGTACTGTGTATAAATACCACAATTTCCTTATCTATTCGTCAGTTGGTGGACAGATCTAACTATTATAAATTGTGCTGTTATAATCCTGGGTATAATGAGGGGAGACTGAAGTCATTTAAGATCATGACTTATCGGCCCCCCTGATATTCCCTAATTATAATTGCGCAAAGATTTTTTTTTTCCCCTACAACTTGTCATATCTCACAGGAGACACCACAAGATTCCTTTGTGGCTAAAACCTACTTCTCATGGATTCTTCAGAAGTTGCTTCTAAAATGTTTCTCGTGCTCTGTGTGCAGGGCAGCTACCAACAGAGATGGCTAGAAAGTTGGTCAGCCTCCTGAGCATTCAGACAGGGCACACTGTGCTCGAAGATGACCACACTTCCACTAATGTCCTTTCAACATAAGAGACCTGTAACGGAGGTTTATCACAATGCTGGACAGTCGTGTAGAGTTTGCTTGGAGTGTTTATAGCACTCAAAGCACTGTGTCCCATGACACAGCCTCGGCGGCAGGAGGGCCCTGAGGTGCAGTCACGGTAGGCAAGGGGGCCAGGACGGAAGAGCTCCATGCCACGCCTTTCCCTCCATGCCTGGCCGCGGGCCTCACCTGCCAGCCCCCAGAGCCAAGGCCAGGCGGTGCTACGGTGACAACAGAAGGCTCCATCTGCTCCTCAGCACCACTGTGCGATGTCTCCTTTACCTGTCCTTTGATGCCACCTGGTATGTGTGAGCAGAGCAACCTGGGTACATCCCTGATGCCAGTGTGAGGAGGCATGGATGAGGAGTACGTGATGGCAGGTGCCCGCTGATGGTTGGCGCTTACAAAATTAGCTGGAGCAAGTATAGTGAGGTAGGAAGAGGAAATAAATCATTCTTATTTGTTTCGCGGTTGTTGGGAAGGTCCTGCTAGCCCCGGGGTCCAGTACCAGTGATGCCTGCTGGAGCTGCAGTGTGCCAAGCTCAGGGGCTGCGGCACACCCAGTGGTTTGACCAGAAGGCTGAGGCATCTTCGTTTTCCATCACGTTTTCTACTTGTTTGCTGTGGAAATGCTCGATTTCTTTGCAATAGACTGCGTGGAAAAGACAGCTGCATTCTTCCTGGCCTTCACACTGGAGGCTGGGGTTTTCTAGGGATCCAGAAACTCGACAGTAGGATAGCAACACACTCCCAGGCATCGAAGATGCTACGTGCTTCACGGCGCGTGTTTTTCTCATCCACGGAGGGAGGACTCAAGCTGATTTCATTCAAATCAACCGACAACCTGCCGGAGAACCATTAGGAGGATCCCACACGGTACCAGTGACAATGGCAGAGACTCACTTGGTCCTCGGCACTGGCTGACGGCTTTCATTTCACACAGAAAGTGGGAGTTGTGGACTTTCAAAGGCGCCTGCTGGTGTATCTAGAGAAAGAAGTCACTTTCCTGAAAACAGAAAGGATCAGTATCCCACGAAGCAACCAACACGCCAACACTCTAGTGCGCGTACTGGTTAGTTAGGTCACCCGGGACACTTGACTCATAACACAAACTCATCGATGTTGGCTGCGAAGCGGTGGAGCACGGACGCAGGGACAGGTTGGGTGTGCGGTTCTGGTCTGGACTGGTCTCAGTGTGTTTGCCTGCAGAAGACCCTGTATCGGACACAGTCCTCAGTATGATGTGCTGGGGGCGGAGGGACCCTGCAGCGGTACAGCCTGGGTGGGGTTAGGATGTCAGAAGGGTACTGTGCCCTCAAACCCGACCCCACCCTCTCATGTCCAGTCTGGTGATGTGATCGCCCCTTCGCACACAGTGACACAATCTGCCATGAGGCCCCGCACCAGGGCTGAGCAGAGGTCGGAACCATACTCAGGGGCTCCCGTGAGCTCAGAAACCTCTCTGTTTCATGAAGTTCCCAGCCTCAGGAATATTACAGAAATGGAAAACAGGCTAACAGGCTTTGCAAGCTCAATCAGCTCAATCACGGAAGCAATGGCTTGACCGAAAAAAGAAAGCACACTTATGTGTGGGCGTAGGCTCAGAAGTCGAATGCATAGATACACTTGTGCAGGAGGAAACATTACAGTGGAGACCTCTTCATGAAGCACATGGTACCAATGGGTACAATGCTGGATGGCATTTTGACATACACTACAACACGGACAACAGCTGGAGAATATTGTGCTTAAAGAACTGAGCCAGACACTCCGGGCCAAGTATTGCATGACTGCAGTTGGATGTGGTAGGAGCCCAGGCAGAGGTGGACAGCAGGGCGTGGGCTGAGAAGGGAGAGCCCTGGGTCCAGGGCCTATGCGGATAGCGGATTTTGGATGTACTAGTATGACAGTCACACGCCATCATGAGACTGGTAATATGTTAACAAACACATATCTCATTTATTTTATCACAATAAAGAACGAGATATGTCACTTGAGCTGGAAGTTTTAGCAGTCGCTGGTAATCTCTTTGTCCTGCCACTGGAATCAGCACCCAAGGGTTCTGATTTTCCTGAGAACCAACAGCGAAGGTAGGTACAGGGGTGTCATGCTGTGTCTTCAAAACGCTGCTTAATAAGCACCGTAACAGAGTTGACAACCACCCAACAGAAGGAGAAGCTGGACGTTATCCTGCGAAACGCAACCGACTCGGGGATTCGAGGCAGGAATGTGAACAAACTCGGTGATGCCAGGTAACACGCCTTAAAGAGTGGAGAGGAATGACAACCAGAAACACCTGCATCACCCCGTGGGGTGAGCAGAGCCTTCCGGCCCAGCCCCTTGGGAGACTGACGCAGAGCAGGTGCAAGTTCAAGGCTAGCTGGACGATTTCGTAAGACCCCGTATCAAAAGTAACAATAACTAAAAAGACCTTGAACAGCTGTGTGTGTGGGGGGGTGCGGCGGGGGGAAGGACACAGCACACTCCCCCAACAACCCTCAGTGTTCAGTCTCTGTCCGTGTAAGTATGATGTAAGTCCGGGGTCGCAGAAGGAAACGAGGCACCCAGGGATGAGGTCCAGCAGGGGGAGCAGCCTCGGAGGACTGAAGCTCCAAGCTGTCTTCCGACAGCTCTTTTACTACGGCGCCAATACAAAGTAGCAGTGCACAGGGGTAAAAACAGAAGAGGTGGGCTTGGGCAGTTCCTGGGACAGGCCTTGCAGTTCTTCCTGATTCCTATCCCAGTGTTTGTTTACAGATCTTATTTACAAGGTGCAGTAACACAAAACTTAACAAGATATCCAGGGGAACATCCGGGTGATAAAGAACAACTGGTGATAAAAAAACTCAGGAGTTCTGCATAAGGAGCTCTGCATAAGTTCTGCTTAACTGGTTGTCCCAAGAAACTGCTAAATGGCTACATTTTCCAAGACAAGTCTCCTTTACCACCAAAGCCACAGAAAAACACTAAAACACAAAAGACAGTATGAGAAGAAGCAACCCTCCTCTCGGAGCTCCTCCTCCGCCCCAGCTTTCAAATCTAGTTTGCAAATAGTAAACCTGGAACACACGGCTGGGCCTCAGGATCTGTGAATCCAGCTCCAGGCAAAGACAGCTGCAGAGAAATTCTGTCCCAGCCTGGATAGACTTGGAAGGATACACTTCAGTAAGACTCTGTCTGAAAACCAGTCCATTAACTAGAAACTGGATAAAGATGTGGTTCTTTTATAGAAGGGAGTACTACTCTGTCATTAAAAATGATAAGATTGAGTCATTCATACTCAACTGGATGTATCTTCAGGACATCCTCATAAGTGAAATATATAGATTACACATGTGAAAATATTGTATCTTTTCTCTGGTAGGAGAAGATGCCTCATGCAGCAAGCTGTCAGTGGTGATCTAGTATATATAGGTGATAGTGTGAAATAGAAAATATTTAAAAGGAAAGAGGGTATAGGGCTAAATAACGAGGGGAAAAAGAATGTGATAGTAATAAAAAAAAGGAAAGAAAGCTTATGTATATGGGGGTGGGGGGTTACAGGGTGGGTGGGGGAAGGGGAAAAATGAGAATCAAGTCGTGCAGTACTGTGGTACATTTTTTTCTCAGTGTTGAATGTGACGATGATGTGTATTCAGAATATACCAATAACAACTTGAATTAAAAAAAAATCATCATACGCCAGTTGTGTGCAGTTTCTAGAACCTCATAATGCCCTCTGCTATCATGTTTTCATCATCTTTACTTTTCCAACAGCAACAACCACATAATAGCAATGGTTTGGAGAGAGAGAGAGAGAGAGAGAGAGAGAAAGAGAGAGAGAGGATTTTTAGCGTCTGTCAAAACCAGGCACAGCAGAACCAAATGAAAACTCCCCCTACTCATTTCTGTTAGTTGATCCACTTCTTCACTTTCTCCTTATCAGCAAGGCTGAGGAAAGGAAGGACGCGGAAAGCCAATCAGATTATCTTGGTTCCCACTTCCGCCACTTCCAACTCTTAATCAGTAAATGGCAGATGTGTGGAACGAACGGTCAGTCCCCACATGAGGGGCGGCGGCACCCTGGGCCCTAGTCTTCTCTTCCTCCCGCACTTGACATCGCCGCCTTGGCGGAGGGTTTCCTAACCTGGCTGCGGGGAACCCACCTGTTGCGTCTTTCAGCTCAGTGTCAACTTTCTGCACTGAGCTGTTATGCAGCGGAACTCCTCCAGTCTGCTTAATTCACTTCCCTGCTCAAGAGGAATCGACCTGCCACACCATCCTCTCCTTGTCTGTGGTTTAACTTCCCACGGTGAGCACACACAGAAATCTGTACATTCATGAATACTTAGGGCAACTAAATGAAATAATAAATCGCGAGCAACGGACAGCAGCACCTAATGCCTACCAGGTTTGCGCTTCAAGGAATTTCACATGAAATAAGACCCCAAATCCGCCGGAGGGGCTTCAGGTTTGCCAGAGAGCTTATTTCCGCGAATGATTTCAATTTAACTCTTGAGCGGCTGTTTTATTGCCTTGCTGACACATTTCATGGTTTTGGCAACACAGGATATAAAACGGTTCTAGCTGAATAGAGGCATCCCCGTTTCTTTGACGATCATCATTATTATCATCAGCACGATCCATCTGGTGAGCCATCAGATGCTGTGACAACACGTGGGATCTCTGCAAGATACAGCGCTTCAATTCCATTAGGCCAGGAGCCTTCCGCCTACCAAAGCTGCCCCTGCATCCTGCCACAGGCGACCCACTTGTGCTCGGGCTACACCCTCAACAGAGGCCCATTTCAGCTCACCTCTAGGTCTCGGATTTTCCCTCTCAACACCCAGATGTGTGCGCATTCCCAATGAAGACGCCACCACTGCCGCTGACAACCTGGGCTTCTTCACAGCAGCACCCCTCCGCCCCGGCGCAGTACTTTGGGCTCCACAATGGGCAACTCAAAGAATTTCACCACGGCTCTGATGGAGAAGTGTGAGTTTCTTTGTTGATTATCCAATGAATTGTTTCCGTCTCACCGGATGTTGCCAAGCCTGTGCTGGCAAAGGAGAGACCTTCTAAAGACATTTCCTAATACTTGAGAATGTCCAATAAACCTAGAAGCCCCCAGGACGCAGACCCGCCCTGTAGCTAGGCCCACAGCACGGAGACTGGTAAAGAACATTCACAGCTCAAGGCCGGGTTTCCGTCAACTTAAATCTGAGAGCAAATTGAGTTTTTACAATTCTCTCCTTTGAAACAAAGTGATTAGACTGAAGCACAAAAGCCCACCTGCATTTCCTTATCCTTAAAGTTAAACTGGAGGGGATAACAGGAATGGCAATGTGGTAGCCATTGGGTGGCTGCTGCCCCTGCCAAATGGCGCCATCAGGCTGGGGGTCTGCAGGCGGCACTCACAACCTTGTGCAAACCCCACTCTGTGACCCAGCGTGTCACTCCAGCACACGCCACCATGATGGCGGCTTGCCACAGACCCGAGGTCACAGGCAAAGCAGCGATATAATAACACCTTGGAAGCCATGGGCCAAGAGGAATAGCCTTCTCTCTGCTAGACTGTCCCGGGGAATGTGTCACAGTCATGGAGGCAAACACACACAGCCCTCCACGAGACTGCCCCAAACATCTCCAAACACTGATGTCCGCTGGGCTACGGGGGAGGTAGGAAAGCACTACTTTTGAGAACCACCTTCTGAAGGGGCGGGATACCACTCTGGGTTCTGAATACCTCCAAAAATAAAGCCCACGTCAGCCCAGCTCTCTGCCCAGCTCAGCTCAGACTCATCGTTCTCCTCCATCCAACAGACACTGCTGTCTGCTCTGCCCAAGGAACGGGGGTCCACTGGCTGTATCTAAGTAAAATACAAAACAGACCTGGATGTGATGGTGTGTGCCTGGCCTCTCAGCACTAAAGAGGCTGAGACAGGAGGGTCACTTTGAGCTCAAGGCCAGCCTGTACTACACAGTAGGATCTAGTTTCAAAAAACAAGACTTCCGTAGCTCCATGCTCTGGGGGAAATTCCCAGAGGTGCTGTTTTGTAGCAGCAAAGAGCTTCCTTGTGATTCAAACACCCAGCAGACTTCTCCAAGCTAATAATAATAATAATAATAATAATAATAATAATGCAGGAACTCAAGTGATGGCAATGTAGCTCAGCAATAGAGCACTTGTGTGGTACATGTGAGATAAGAGTTCAGTCTCTAGCGATGCAAAAAAAAAAGAGTCGAGAGAAAAAGGTTATTTACCACCACATTTGCATGCAATTAATAAAAAATTAAGTATAAGTCTGGAAAATACTGAGAGGAGTGTAAAACGCCGGCTCAGAGGGCTGACGTCCACACGACCTCCTCCTCTAAGCACACGATCCAGACCTGTATCATGAGACGCTTCCTGAATCACACAGTCCGGTCCGTCTCTGCGCCGCCATGCTAGCCCTGCCCTTTCTTCTGTGTCCAGGTGCACCTGGGTGCTTGCTTATTCCTAGACATAGGTCCATTCGCGACAGCCCCGGACCAAGATGTGGAGCCACACAGACCCGGTTTGATCCCAAAACCGCACAGAGCGCGTTCCTGTGTGCGGTTCTTCCTTCCGACCCACGTCACATATAACCTCTTCTCAATGGCTAAGTAACTTTTAAAAACCAACCGCAGCTTGCGTATCTAACCACGAAAAAGCTCCAACAGAGGCTACCCTTCAAAAGGGAAAAGAACGGAAGACTGAAATATATTTAAAATTATAATTTTCTCAAAATCTGTGACTTTGAAAAAACATTTTTTTTTTTTGAGGCCAGGTCTGATGGTGTAGTTCAAGCTGGCCTTAAACTCAGTATTAGCTTAGGCTGGCTTTAAACTTGCAGAGACCTTAGTGCTTCAGCCTCCCCAGTTTTGGGATGAGAGGAGTCCACGCTCATTCAAAAGTTTAGCTGAAAGGTCACTGACCCATATTAATCTTGGTTATTATCAATTTTTAGAAAGATCATCCCACTTCCTTTAAAGGCATAATATATTCATAGTAACAGCAGACTTTTTTCAGATTGGCTTAAAATAGTACAAAGTTCCCATATAGTGGTGTAAAAGAATGACAGCCGAGGGGTTTCCTATGTCACATCTTAGTGTTTATTTGAATGTAACACATACATTACCATCCTGTGTCCAACTCGCACGGAACACAGAGAGTCTGTTCTTTGCTACACGGAACAGAAGACCCATGTAGCACACAGATCTGTTTCTATGCAACGTCCCGAACAAGGGTACCCGCAGAAGCAGGAACTGGACTTGGTCATCACACGGGGCTGGGACTGGCAGAGAGAAGCAGAGTGTGGGAGCGCTGGGGGTTGGGGTTACTCTTTCAGGTGCCGTAGATGCATCAGGCCGACCCCTGAGGATGACGGCTGCACGTGGAGACGCTAGCATCCCTGGCTGGGAGGTCTCCTGGGGGAGGGGCAGGATGGTATGTGAAGCCCGCCCCCAGCAGGCATTTGAACAGTGCTCCCCTGAAGCCCTGGGCGCAATCGCCAGTGAGCCACTGTCCCCTTTGCTTCTTCTTACATTCAGAGTGGTGAGGTCAGGATCTAACCATCCCCTCCAGGAAAGAGAAGGAATGGGGGTCACCACCCTCTTCTGTGGTCACAAGAGGGCGACTCCTTGGGAGCAGATGCTCTGCATGCAGCGCGGGAAGATTCCCGCACGGGTCCCTTCTGGACAGACTGGGGTGTGCACCTCCCATATGCGCACCTTTCCAGCCAAAAATGTCTCCCAACCAAGGTCTGGGAGTTAAGCCACCAACTGCCGCTCCCTCTGCCCCTGCGTCCATCGGGCAGATTCTGTAGCGTATTTGGGTTCCCAGCTAGAATCACCAGAAAATTTAGGCATTTTTATTTGCTTTAACATGTACCCATTTAGCAGTCGTTGTCCAAGTCCTTTCTGGCTCAATACACCTGCTACCCGTTACACAGACCACGTACCTGCTGGGTGGGCGCGGTGGTTCACACCTGTCATCTCAGCACTGGGAGGTAGAGGAAGGAGAACTGCTGTGAGTTTGAGGCTGGCCTAGATTGCATAACGAGTACAGGGCCAGCGTGAACTATAAAAGTGAGGCCTTGTCTCAAAATATACCCCCTAAAAACCAAAAAGTAAAAACAGACCATGCACCTGCCCAGCAAGCTGCAGTGCCCACAGTGAAAGCTACAGGTGGTGCTGAGGAGATCCCCAGGATGTGGGCAGCTTGCGTACCCCTGCTCTCCAGGGGCATGGGGGTGGGGTGGGAAGTCTATGCCAGCCCCCAGAGATTCTTGAGGACTTGCTGCGATCTTGAGGCGCTGAGTGCCTTGGGATGGTCACACACATTCCTCCAACTGTCACCCACACAGAAAGCATCTGAGCACTTTCCACAGAGGGGGAAGGTCAGCTTCACTCGGTGAAGCCCAGCGTCAGAACCAGCAGGAAAGACGCATGGCAGAAAATAGCCAACTCCGTGGTGTACGTGCGTGCGTGCGTGTGTGTATGCACGCGCGCCGTGACAAACTAGGTCGCGCCAGCCCTCACTCGCCTCAGCCCAGAGTTAGTTCCTTTATTCATGTTCCACCGCTCACTCCAGCTGCAGCGCTTCGAAGGCTTCCTGAGCCATAAATCCATCTGCTCCCTGCTTATCTGAATTTCAAACAAGATTAATATTCTGCCGCCACTCAGTGACAAAGACAAATAGCCACCGAGCGTGAAATGATGACAGTTGGTGTAAATAAACCCCGCGCAAAGAACCTCGCTCAGAGGTGATGTGTGCAGTTGAAACCCGGTGTTTGGGAGAAACATATATTTTGCAAACCAACTACGACGCAGTCGCAGGCGGAACAGAATATGTCTTCAAAGTGGATGTAAAGATTCTAAAGGTCAGTGAGCACCTTACCTTCATCACTGTCAAATGCTCTGCCTCCGAGAGGAGGTTTAGAAGCAAAGGACACAAGAGCAGCCCCTAATGCAATTAATTTAAAAAAGAAACTGTAAATTAACACACGCACGTTGTACTGAAAGTCGGCAATGTAAAATAGAGGTTAAAAGCACCCTCGCGCATAGCCGGAAGGTCGTGCTACGCAGGATCACCAGACTGTGCCCTTCCTCGGGTTTATGGAATGACCAGTGAGGCCGGGGCTGGCGCTCAGTCATGCTGCGCCCACCTGGAGGCACAAGGTCCTGAATTCTATCCTTGGTATAAAACAAAACAAACCCAGAAAGGAAGGAGACAGAACCTGGTTTGGTTTGAAATGGCAGAAGATGTGCATGCTAAAGCAGTTGCTTAGGGACTATGGCAGTTGCACTGTAAGTGACAGATACCATATTGTCACATTTAGAGACAAGTTCACCGCGTTGGTCCTAGAGAGTCCCCAAAGTTTATACCCCTAGAGCGGAAGTTTATACTTTTGCAGGAAAGTAAGGTTATCCGGGGCTTTCCACATCTGGAGGAGTCACTCATCAGAATGCAAACACCCACCTTTTGGGGATCTTCCTTCCTACAAAGGATCCAATCAAAACGGGCTTCGGTAATCTCAGCACGCAGTGGAGAGGAGGAGGAGAATCACATGTTCGAGCCCTGCCTGGGCAATGCATGGAGAACCTGTCTCAAAACCCAGACAGGGCTGGGGTGTAGCTCAGGGAGCAGCCCCAGGTGTGGAGGAACATAGACCTGCCATGGTTAAACTCTTTGATCGTGAAGTTGGTTCTACTGAGAGACACAGAGCAATAGGGAAGCACCCTGTGGGGTGTGACTGTGACAGTGCTTCCAAGTGGCAGCCCAGGGAGAGGGTGGTCCTGTCCACCATGGCGAGGACCAGCATGGAAGAAAAGCAGAAGGGGTAAGGAAGGAAGCGTGATTCTTGGGCGGGAGCGTCTTTAGCTGCTACGGTGGCCGGCAGACCAGAGTCCAGCTCCATCTGCCTTTCCATGAGGCTCACACCAGCAGGTCCAGGGAGCTCCCCAGTCTCGGGCGTCAGCCAGGGGCACTGTGCACTGAGGCGGCCCCGGGTTCTCTCTCTAGCCTCAGATTCTTTTAGCCGGCTTAACGAATTACATCATAATCACACTCACACACATCCTATCAGTTCTGGTCTTCTAGATGCAGAGCCCTAGCACAAGACGTAACAGACGTTGTTGAAAGACATAAAAATGACCAAGAACGACACGGAGAGATATTCAACACCACCAATCACTGGGGAAATACAGGTTATATCTACCAAAAGGTATCACCTCTATCCAATCTGATCGACGTTGACAGGGCAGGGCAGAAATGTGATGGCGTGCTTCTGAGCCGCAGTGCAGAATCCCGCGGTTGGGCGCAGTGTGGACAGAAGGGGACATCACGAGAAAGCACAAAACCCAGGTGCAGAATGACACTACCACGTGACCACATTCCCACAGGAACCTGAGAATGCTGAGCTCATGAAAAGCAAAGGCACAGCGATTCCCAGGGGCCAAGGAGAGCATGGAAGGAGAGGTGGGGGCAGGCCCAAGAGGGGGTATTGAGTCAGAGTCACGGAGCAGCAAACACTCCCGGTGACGAGAGTTTGTTTTTTTTTTTTTTTTTAGGTTTTTGGAGACAGGGTCTCGCTTTGTGGTTCAGGCTGGCCCTGAGCTCAGCCTCAAACTCACATCACAATCCTCCTGCCTCTGCCTCCTGAGTGCTGGGATTACAGGCGTGAGCCACCACGCCCGGCACTGTGGTATGTGGTGCTGGTTGCTGCTGGGCGTGAGTCTCCACACCCAGTATTGTTATGTGGTTACCGGGAATCGAACCCGGGTCCTTGCGCTTGCGAGACAGGCACCCGGAACCACTGAGCTAACTCCCCGGCCCTGCCGGTGACTAGAGTTGACAGTAACACTCGATGAGGGTGGAAGGAAGAATTTGTACCACAGCAAAATGAAGACATAAATGCTGAATTTAATCTCAACATACAACATATATACATCTACATAACCATTATGTGGTACCCAACAGAAGGGACTAATACGCATAATTTTTATGCTTTGTTTATTAGTTCAACATAATTTTTAAAATCTCTATGAACAACCTAAGGGCCCATCGATACATGCGTGAGTAAAACAAAATGTGGTGTAGACATACGATCGAACACTATTTGGCCTTTCAAAACAAAAATCCTGTCATACGTTATAAAGACAGATCAATTTTAAGGAAGCTATGCTAAGTAAGACGAGCCAGTCACAGAAGGGCAGATACATGGATTCCACTCATGGGTTGC
>PVIR01031425.1:0-19371 GCA_004026965.1 Petromus typicus
AGACCCTGTCTCAAAAAACCTAAAAAAAAAAAAAAAAAAAAAAAAGACTATTCCAGGTCACAGCTTGCTTGTCGATGGAAGTAAAATCTTCTCCATTAGGAAATTCACATTTTTAAACATCCTAGAAATCCAAAGCAGCAGCAGCAGAATGATTTGGAGTAAAAGTAGCCAGAGTGATTTATTGGTAACACTGCAAGTACATATTCTAATTTGTGCTTTTATCAACACACTGATAGTCAACTCTTACAGTATTTTATTCACATTCCTAACTATACCCAACCAAGCTCTCTTCCCTACAGCTTTTTTTTTGTTACCTAAACTCTTTATATATGACACTTTCTAATTTCATAGCATAAACAGTCGTTTGACTCCAGGGTAGTAAAGAAAGTGTCATGCTACTGAAGAACTTTATCAAGCCATTCACCATGTAGTTTGAGTTCTAGCTCTGATGGGGACAGGTGAGTATGTGACTAGATTTAGGCCCAGTCTCCACCTGAGAAAAAGAATTTACTGCCACAATTTTAGATTTGGATTTGAATCTGTAAATTTGCTTAAAAAAAAAATCACTGAACTCTACACTTAAAATGGGTTAACATGGGCCAGGGATTTAGTTCAGTGGTTCCTGCACCTGCCTTGCAAGTCCCAGGTTCGATCTCTGGTAACTACATACAACAATGCTGGGTGTGGTGACTCATACCTGTAATTTCAGCACTCAGGAGGCAGAAACAGGAGGATCGCTGAGTTCGAGGCTGAGTTCAGGACCAGCCTAAACTACAAAGTTAAAACCCTATCTCAAAAAAAAAAAAAAGACCTATTAAAAAATGGGTTAATATTTACAATATTTCATTCCTCAATAAAGTTGTTTAAATATTTTAATTAAATTCTTACCAAAAAAAGAGAGAAAACAACTTTTTGAGTTAGGTGGGGTGGCACATGCCTCTAATCCCAGTTTTCAGGAGGCTGAGGCAGGAGGATCTCTGTGTGTTTGAGTCCAACCTATACTACATAGTGAGTTCAGTACCAGCCTGAACTACACAGACAGACCCTGTCTTAAAAGAAAAACTGTAATTAGAGAAAGAGCCCAATGGGTAAGAAATCACGAACAAACAAGGCCAGATGCGACTGCTGCAGAAGGAGGCGCAGGAAGACAGGCTAGCGGAGGAGAGGACAAGTCCGAGTGGGACTTCCAAGGTGTTCTCAGGGGTCAGCTGCTGTTTAAAACCGTCTTCCTGAATTCCCCTGGCAGCCAACTCCTCGCCGACTCATAAAGTTAATCACCTTTTCCTGCATGCTGGTTTGGGGTATGTGTTTGCCAATGCAATTATCACATTGCATGGTAATTATTTGTTTAAACGTCTGCTCCTCCCAAAACTGTAAGTTCCTGGACCTCGGGCTGTGGATTCTGGCAGCCCTTGTCTCTAATTCAGTCCAACAGCTCAAGAACATCACATAGTGATGATTGAAGATTACTCCCTGCAAAAGGGGAAAAGGAAGATGGTTTTGAGAAGTGAATAAAATACTCATGTACATGCAGAATACGTATATGTATCAGCACTACGTATTACTATCCCAAGCATTAAGTAAATAGTGGTTTTTATTATTAAAAAAAACAAAACCACACCAAGAACTATGGTAAACGGAGAGGTCTTTCAAAAAGTAACATTAGTCTACAAAATAAAGATACCCAAAATACAGATGTTCCAAAGAAAAATAAGTAACCCTAATATTAGATTGTACGCTGCCTGATCTCCAAGGCTTTAGGGTCCAGACTTCCAACAGCTCTGAAGGAGCCCACTGTGACCAGAATTGTAGCTCACAGCAGCAGCGCCACTCACTGGCGCCTAGAGGTTCGTGTCCAAGATGCACAGAGCGCTGGGCTCCCCGCAGATTCACTCAAATTCTGGTCCCAATGAGGAGGGCCAAGGGGTAAGTAACAGGAAGACTGGGCAGGGGGAGCAAGAGATGGCGCTTCCGGCCACTCCTACCCAAGGAAGCAGCACCGAGCCTGTCAGCAGCTGCTGGGCTCCCAGGCCGACCCCTGAGGGACCCCTCACTGGTCCCGTGGGTCCTTACTGAGCTCCTACGGGGGCGCTCCCTTGCTGTAGAGGCCGGATACACAATCAGCGAAATCTCCACGCAGGCTCAGGGACCAGGCGGAGCAGCTCTGCCCACCCAGGGTCAAGACGTCCTCCAACCTAACAACTAAGATCTGCCCAGACGCATCTACATACGAAATACTGATATATGAAATGGAAGCACTGCTCATAGGGGGAGGCCGGGATCAAAGGTTCTCTCTATGAGGGCACAGCAGAATCCTTACCTTATTTTAATCATTAAATCTAATTCCAGAAGCTCAATGTGCTTAATGTAAAAGGAGATAATCAGCTCTTCTTAGGAAACATAGGTGACCGCGTTTGGCCTCTGAGTTGGAGGATCACTTAGAAAACAAAAAGCAGGAATCAGAGTAACGCACTGGTAACCTCGGACACATTCATGCACCGTAACTCAGGGACAAAACAGAAATGGGCAGAAAAATACAAACAAAAGAGGAAATCTGAGTACCCCACCTATACATTAAAATCTGTTCAACCACGGAATCACAAATTCAGGCCATAATAAGATAATATTTCAGACCTGACAGATTCATAAAAAAATTTAAGTCTGACAACATCAAGTGTTCAGTAAGAATACAGCCCACTCACATTTCTGGGAAATCTCCTAAAGACAAGCGCAGTGATGTCTAGCAGCACTTGCGCTTGCTGACCCCACCGCCAGCCCCTCAGTCCCTAATGAAAGCCTCACCTCTCACACACGAGCAGATGTACAATATCATAGCGATCTAAAGACAGCCAAAGAGTAAGCGAAATTGCATACTACACGGAGAGCTAAGGGTTGAGCTCTAAAAGTGCATGATTAGCTCCTGGTATCAAATGGGTCGTTCTCCCACATAGGATGTTGAAGACAATTCAAACTGAAAAAGAACGTGTATATACTTGTATTCTCCACATACCACACATGTGTATGTTATATACATAAAGATGAAGTATATGCATAAAGATGAAGTATATGCAAAACCGTAGTATGTAAGGTGTAAGGCTACATGCAAGTGCAGTGAAAGTGAGCCCACAGATGTGTTAAATCCAGGGTAGCAAGCAGTACTCAGAAAGCTCCATCTATACTGGCCTTTCCTTGTTTTGATTTAGGGACTTTTACTGAGGTATGATTTACATAGACATATGCATAAATTTTAAGTCTACAGGTCACTGAGTTTTGACCAAAATATACATCCATGTAAACCACACCCCTATCATGAGGTAAGACATTTCTACCACCCTAGAAAGCACCTTTGTGCCCCTCCTCCGAGTCAGCGCGTTCTACACCCTCTGCTATGATTTCTGTAAGCCTAGCTCAGTATCTCCTTTCTAGCACCTGACATAAAAACGTGATCACAGAGTATGTATGTTGTCTGGACTGAGACCCCTCCGTGACCATCCCTGTTACGATCCACACCTTGTAACTCGTTCTTTTTTATGGCTGGGTAGAACCCATTTATATGTGCTTCAGTTTCTCTTGGTATGTTTTAATTTTTAAGTTGTGATGGGTACATGAAGCTCAATGTGTTATTCTTTATGCCTTTTTTAGATACTAAACATTCCTTTTTCTAAGTGCAGGCCACAACTGCTACAGATTCTCTGGGATCTACACCTAAGGTGAAATAGCTGGGTTGTCATGATTTCGTCACGCCTGTGCGGTCCTGGAGGCCCCAGTGTCCGACCACAGACCTCCCGAAACCGGAATCTGCACTTTAACAAGCTCCCAAGAGCTGCCTACGAATGCAAACTTGGTGAACCCCTGTTTATAACTGTACACTCTGTAAGGTATTCTGTTACTCCAACAGTCTGCATTACCATCACCTAAATGCCAGAAACACATAACTTAAACTTTAAACAGCGCTTTCTCCTAAGCCGCAGCCCTCAATGCCCCTCACCCCTTCGCAGACCTCTCTACCTGAATGGTCTGAAGTATCTTCAGCCCAAGGATACAAAACCTAGGCCATCGCCCTTCAGTTTTCCTGTGGGGCGTCTCAGTTCACAGCCCACCACCCAGTCTCACCAAGTCAGGAAGCAGGTGTCGTCCTTCTTCGAGCCTCTGCTCCCTGTCCTCCAATCACCCTGGCATCACAGGGCACTGAGTCCTGCGTGAATACAATGGGCCCCTCCTTTCCCCAACCATCTCGCCATTCAGGCCACGGAGGGGACTGTGCCGTCTCCTCGCAGGCCCTCCCGCCTCCCCCTCTCCTTCCACTCCACTCTACATCCAGGAGCCAAATAAATCTTCTGAGCTAAACATCCGACTTTCGAAGACCTACCTCGAGCCTTTCAGCAGCCTCCTGCTGCCCACGAACACGTCTCAGCGTGGCCTCCCCAGCCTTCCGCCCCGACCCCCACCCTCACCATTCGTCTCGCCACCCTGAGTGCACTTTGCGGCCTGAGATCCTGTCTCCTTCTCTCCCCTTCAGCATACACTGCTCACTCCACCTGGACATCTGCCTCCTCTCTCTCTAGCTGCACCATCCATCTTTCAAGTCTCAGCCACGGAATCTTCTCATCCTAGAAGGCTTTATACACCGCCCCTAGCCAAGCAACTTCCCCCACAGCGTCGCAACGCTTTGTTTTTCCTTTGCCACAGTACACAAAACTACCGGCTCCATGCAAGCTAGCCCTGCCCGGCCTGCTCCTCACGGTGGAGTCTCGGAGCATAAAAGCAATTTTAAATTTCTGATGTTTGCCAAGTGCCACCGCATTAGATTCCATCCACAATCAAACAATGCCTACGAAATGGCTCTGTTTCTCCCAGTGACTTGGCAAATATGCACAATCCTCTATGAGGAAAGTTACAGATCATCGGCAGTGTTTGTATTTTATTCCCTGCTGCTCTGGCAAACAGTCTCTGCCGCCAGGGCAGTCCATCAACAGACGCAAGGGGCATCTGCCTCCACAAGCCAGCCTGAGGTTCAGGTCTTTAGAAAGCAGAGTGCCCGTGTACTTTTCCAGGATCTCGCCTCGGTTACAAGCGAGGCACAGCGCCTGAAATCTTCTTAGGATTACAATGACTGAAGTGGAAAGGCTCTTGGCAGACAGACTGCAAGTTTATGTCTTCAGTGTGCTGAGACTCTGAGTCTAACTCACAGCGAGGCGCGCACCCTGCCAGGGATGGAGGCTGCGTGCAAGTTCCCCAGCACTTTATCCAGAACACAAGCGCCCCGTTTTTCATCCCTAACCTTCCATCCGTATTTACTTTTCTAGCACAAATATTGAGAGCAGACTCTAGTGCCTGGGTTAAAACTTGGGCTACGTTGTTTCTTAGCAGTAGTGCGCTGGGCAAAATAGCCATTCAGCATTTAACTTTCAAAATGGTCATAAAGTAGCACCTACTCCTTGAGTCTGTTGTGAGAATTAAATGATTAATTACACAGAAGGTGTACAGGCCTCAATGAACATAAGCGTCCCTTACTATTAGACACATCCAGGGGCACAAGGACAGTTTTAGAGAAGGGAGACTCTGAAAGAGAACAGAGAAAGCAGGAGCAAATAGTAAGAGGTGAGTGCTTTCCTCAGATGGACGCCCTCATCCCGGGGACCTGTGCTGTCACAGCCAGAGGACAGCAGCGCTGTACCGGAGCCCGGCGGCTTGTGCAGGGCGCGTCCTGAGCCGCTAGAGACCCCCCCCCTCACCTCCACCCCTTCACCTCTTAGGAACGGAGCTCCTGGGTTGCATAGGAGGTCGGTAGGAAATCAGAGGAAGGACGCCCACAAACCTGGCCTGACTCATTTACTTCCTCCACTTAAATGAGGTAAACTGACAAATTTCCGGTCCTCGTCCCTGCCCGGCCACAACAGAGCCCACTGTCTCTGCCATGTTACTCACTCTGAATTTAGTAGGCCAGGCTGGAATCAAAATCTCCGTGACAGACTTCTACAGACTGACAGACCCTTCTCAACCCACAAGTGAAGCAGAAACGATGGACTTGAAATACAAAGCCAAACAGACCATCGAGGCGGTCAAAGGCTGGCGTGGCTCTGTGACCTCGGGAGAGAGGCCTAAGCTTCCTGAGCGCTCTGTGCATCCGTCCACTGGGAGCCAGGACATCTGCCTACAGACAGACATAGAGCTTGGAGCCAGTGCTCAAGAGACAGGGCCAGGCACACCCACCTGGGAGGCGCAGAGGGGCTGCATCTCTCCAGATGTGAGGTGAGTTTCTCCCTCCCTCGTCCTCTGCCCTCCCTCTCCTGTAACTCAACAAGCAGAGCCAGCACTCTCACACTGCCAGGTGCTGCACTGGGCCCTTTACAAGTACTAACTTGTTCAATGCTTGTTGCCTGTAAAATGGCAGTTAGGGTTCCTCTCCTTGTTCTTGGGGATCCCTTGCTCTCAGACCCTAGGCTTGGCCCTGGGACTTGTTTAGATCAATAGGTCTACAGCAAAGGTGACACCAATAGAAGCCTGAAACGTGCTTCTCCTGTTCCTCCCCACTCTGCCCCACGGAACTCCAGGGACACCCATGAGGAAGTCACGGAGCACCTGGAGTCTACTGGAGCATGAGAGAGCCCTTGCCCTCCCAAATGGACCCAGAAGATGGATTCGTCTGTCAACTCCCAGACATGAGAGGGCCACCCTGGAAGGGCCTGTGACCAGCTGGCCCTGAGCTGACCACAGAACAGGAGAGACTCCAACCGAGATTACCGAGCTGGCCCAAACCAATGAGCCACTGCGCCGACCCACAGGCATGTAAACTGAGGAAAATGCTCACCGCTTCATCCACTCTGCTTGGGGTGATTTGTTGCACATACAAACTGACTGATACACTCCTACTGGGCAGCTACCATTGCTTTTCCTACTTTGCAAATGATGTAATGGAAGCAAAGAGGAAGGAAGTGATATCTGCACAAGGGTAGACTGTAGAGCCCAGCCTTAACCTCCACACCACAATGCTTTGCCCAACACAGAACAGGCCTTAGCATGTGCACACCACTTGACCTTGGAATTCCATGGTAATTGATCACCCCGACAGGCTCACCCACATGCAAAGTGAGGTACCTAAGAGATTATTCACCACAGCATTAATGATAGTAGAATACCGGAAACAAGCAATTCTAGTATTATCTAGCCACTCAAAGATATCTATATGTAATGATTTTTTTAAAATGGGAAGATCTATAAAGACTGATCTTTTGACTGAGTAAAAAAAAAATAAGGTATCCAGGAGTGTACAAGCTGTTGTGTGTAAAAAACAAAGGAAGAAAGCCTGAGTACACAACTGCTTGGTACGCATAGGTTATTTCTACAATGACACACAACATACGGTTAACAACAGTGAGCTCAGGAAGGGACCAGCTGCCTGGGCAACAGTACAGGAGACAATTTTCACTGTAGTCCTTTCATGTCTTTTGAATTGTATATTGTGTAATGTATTGTTTATTCAGTTCTAACCTAAAATGTTATAAAAATGAAAGGAGACAGTAGATGTCTGGCACAAAGAAAGATTCAATAAACAGCTCCATTATGGCTCTTTGCCCTCATCTGATTTCCAGCTCATTAGTTCTCTTTCCCATTCCTGGGACACGACCCCCAACACACACAACCTCAAGGAGAAGTTCAGTCTGGCTCACAGTTCAGAGGATTCAGTCCATAGCTGGCTGTCTCCAAGGCAAAAATGTCCAGGTGGAGCAAAGCTGCTCAGTTCACCTTATCTGGGAAGCAAAGCAGGGCAGCGCCAGAGGAGTCCAGGGCCATACACAGAACCCAACATGGCGCCTCCATGGCCCCCTGACTCACCCAGAAGTGTGCTCCCCTGTCAAGTCAACCCACCAAAGCTTAACCACTGCATACCTCTTCCTAACACAAATACATTTCCATGGGGAACAGTGCTCTCAAACTCTTGGCTTTGCCTAACAAAGAGCTCCTTTGGGATTCAAAAATAAAGAGCAAATCAATCGTAAGCTACAAGAAGTGGCAAAAGAAGAGTTCTCTCTAAGGCCTTTCCGGTGCTTATGATGTGAGCAGCAAAACACTAACACCCCAGCAGCCTTGCAGTCCACTCGGACTGCTACAACAAAACACCTTACAGACTAAGTGGCTAAGGAACAGCACAGATGCATTTCACGCGCTCTGGAAGCTCCGAAGTCCAAGGTCAAGGCCCAGGCGATTGGGGGATGGGGGGACTTGCCTCCGTGCTGTGTCCTCACACTGGAAAAGGGGCAAGGCAGGTCTCAGTGGCCTTTTTCATAGAAGCACCGGTCCGACATGCGAGGGCTCTTCTCTCACGACCAAGTCACCTCCCAACACCCCAGCTCTTACCACCGGTGATTTGGGGGTTGGAATTTTAACACATCACTTTGGCGGGACACAAACATCAAGAGCACGGCGCCTCACTTTGAGAAACCCAGTCCCAGGCACCTCCTGTGCGTCTCTCTGCCCAGTTCCTGTGCACGAATGAATTTCTCTCCCTGCAGTTCCTCTGAGCTACCACAGTTGAAAGGCTGCCACACGCACCTGCCAAACTGCAATTATCTGTGTCTGGAACCAGCAATGGTACAGGGAAGGAGCAAAAGTTTGCAGGTAGCAAGAGCCAGCACTCTGGAGCCCGGTACACATCCGGGCTCCACTCTCCACGGAGCAGCCTCCAGCTGTGCTGAGCTTGCTGCCTCACCGGGAAATGTCCCCACCAGCTGGTATTCCCCAGGGTTCTGTGAGTGGTGACCCACAGTCCCAAGAACGTAACGCACGTTCACTCAGTCAGTGACTGTCACGCTCACTGACGCGTTCCCACAACAGTCCAGCCACTCCACGCTGTCACCACTGTCTGCTGCTGCTCCTCCTCCTCTCCCCTCACGCACCGGTGCTCACACGTACACACCAACAGTGGCCAAGAGGTGCACAGACAGAATGTCCCCCTCTCCCTCCTCTTACATCAGCAAGTTCAGCGGACTCTACTGCCCATCAGCCCCGCACGTGTACATGGGCTCCCCTCTCCTCCACCACCCCATTCCACAACCCCTTCACACACCACAACCAAGGGCCTTCCAAAACAGCAAGCCAGGGCTGGGCATGGGGGTGCACACCTAGAGTGCTGGTACTGCAGGAGGCTGAGGGAGGAGGATCACAAGTTCAAGTTCTATATCAGTAATTTAGCAAGACCTTGCCTATAAATACACAAATAAATAAATAACTGGTTGGGGGTGTAGTCCAGTGGTAGAGAAGCCCTGTGTTCAATTTCAAGTATTAGAAAAAGAAAAAAAAAAGAAAGAAAGACTAATCAGACCATATCGTTCTATTGCTCCACTTAAAAGTCCTATACAATATACCTGTGTATTCAGGCTAAAATCCAAATTTTTCACCATGCCCAGCGGGCCCCAGACCTCTTCCTCACCTCACTCAGGTGTCCACACCCACCGCTCCGCCCCCTGCAGCCCCCAGAGCGCCCCTCCCCAGGCCTCTCAGGGGCCAACGCAGCTCCCGTCCCAGACTCACCCTCTCGCGGTTCCAGCACCCCAAGACCCGCAATAATGTTCCTGCACACACTAGCACCACTTACCTAACCCTCGGCCGGAATGTGGTCCCTGAGCCCCCACCTGGCCATCTGTGCCCTTCAAGATTTAAAACAGGCCTGTGAGCAGCAGGTGTCCGACGTACCGTCCGCAGTGCTGGCGTGGGGTTACAGGGCAGCGCGCTGGGCTCCAGCCCCGGAGGTCCCGACTCAGAAGGTGGGAATCATGGCCCGAGACTGCGTCTTTAGAACCGTCTACCTGTACCATCCCACGGCAGGTACTTCAAGATACTCCGGCCAGTGCCCCTCACCTCCCAGTGCTGACGCTCCTCTAACTCGCCCCCTTGGGCCTACGAAACCATCCGCCCAGCTTCCCAAACCGCAGTCACTGATCCCGGAATCTGAAGTTCAAACGACACCGGCCCCCCCCCCCCGGGCCAGTTTCCACGGCCAGTGCCCCGCCAGGGCCTGGCATGCCGAACTCGCTGGCCGGCTGGAATCCTCTCTCCCGAGAAACACTTGAGCAGGTCTGGACCGCGCCGAAGGTGGGGCAGGTAAATTTCCACCCAGCCCTCTGTGGACTTCCCGAGGCCGCTGGGGCAATTCTCACGTGCTCCGTGCAGCACGCCAGGGTCCGGCCCCCACACACACACACACACACAGGAGAGAGACTCGGAGAGACAGGCTCGGAGGGAGATCACCGCCCGGGCCTTAGCGACAGGCAGAGACATCTTACCTGACACAAGCCAACTCCAAACTGCAAGCCAGAAAAACGCCCGGTTGTGCAGGAGTGTCACTCGGTGACTGGCTTCCTCCCGGTCTGTCTTCACCAAACGCTCAGCCCTTCTTCAGCACCTGCCCATAGGTCTGTCCGCGTCGCTGGCCGAGGTCGCACCCTGCAGGCGCCCACCGCGCCCGCCCTGTCCGCTCCCCGCGCGGCCCCGCCCACCGCGCCCGCCCCGTCCGCTCCCCGCGCGGCCCCGCCCACCGCGCCCGCCCCGTCCACTCCCCGCGCGGCCCCGCCCCCCCCTCCGCGCGCGTCGGTCCCGGGACTGCCCGCTCGCTCCCGGCCCCGCGCGGCAGGTGAGGGCGCGCCGCCCGCCGCGGAGTTTCCCTCTTCCGTCGCCCCATCGGGGCCCGGCTGCCGCAGGGGTGCAGACCCCGCACCTGCTGCGGGCGGTCACGCGGCCAGCGCCCTCCCCGGGCCCGGGGACCCGCTCATCCCCCCGGGATCCTCGCGCCCAAGTTGAGGCGGCTCCGGGCAGGAGCGGGTACGGAGCAGCAGGGGCGGCGGCGACGCGAGCCGAGGACTTGGGACGCCCCGCTCCCCTCCTGGCCGCCCGGTCCCCGGCCGCACTCACCCTCCGCATGGTGCCTTCGCGGCCTCCGCGCGTCCTCGGCCCACGCGCGGCTCGGCCCGGCCCGGCCGGGGGAGGGAGAGAGGGGGAGGGGCGGGGCCGCCACCCAACGCCCCGCCCCGCCCTCGTCCGGCCCCGCCCCCGGCCCCCCGAGACCCCGCCCGCCCCTCGCAGAGCCCGGAAAGTTGGAGCCGGCGCTGTGGCCGCCCCAGGAACGCGGACGAAGAAGGAGGGACGGCGGGGACGCAGGGGACAGCCCCCGCCGTAGGGAACTTCGGATTCCTCCCGGGACTTCAGGTCCGTCCCTCCTCCCTCGGGCCCGCGATCCAAAAGCCCTGGGGACAGAGCCAGAGGGGAAACCCCGGAGCCGCGCACGCTGTAGTCCCAGCCTCGGGAGGCTGAGGCAGGAGGATCACGGCGAGCTCGAGGCCAGCTGGGCTGCACAATGAGGCCACGTCTCCAAAAAAATAATAAGAAAGAGAAAAGAGAGAACCCCCGGGCTCCGGCTCAACCCGGGGCTGGAAGGAAGCCGAGCCCGGGAGCAGAGGCGGGGCGCCCCGGTCCCGGTGAGGGAAGCGCGGCCCGGAGCTGCCGCCCAGGAGGAAGGTCCGCGGGGTGCGGCCGTGCCCACCCTGCCCCCCGGCGAGCGGGGCGGAGAGCGCGGGCTCAGGCCGGCCTGGCCCGGCGAGGCGCTCACCTGGGGCCGCCCCGGAGCGAAGCCGGCCCGCTCGGGTCCCAGGTCGCCTTCGGGGGCGGACGGCACGAGCGTCCTCAGCTGTGTACGTGGTGTCCGGGGGACGGGGGGGACGGGGGCGGGGGCGGGCAGTGCAGCCTTCTCCGCCATGACCGCCTGCCCGGCCTCCTCATCCCTTGGCCCGGCTGTCTTCTCACTGAGCTCTTTTTGCTGTTGGCAGAATAATGGCAGATTCAGTAAGTGTGCTTCCCTGGGTCACTCGCCACCCTTCATCCCTGCCGAGTAGGTACACCGCGATTTCCTGGTTTTCCAGACGGAGCGAGTACGGCTCAGAGAGGGCAGGTGGCTGTCCAGGGTCACACAGCTAGGCGGCCGCCCACTGAGCCCCAGGCGGTGCTCCCCAGGCCGTGCTCCCCAGGCCGTGCTCCCCCTATGTTCGCCCCGGTGAACGGTCGCCGGGCCGGCCGCCACTGGAGCGAAAAATGCTCATCACAGACTCGAGCAGCACTCCCCGCTCCGGGACTTAGTTTCCCGACAGTTAAATAAAACCGGAGCTAAACAGAACCACGAAGGCAGAAGTGAAGAGGGAGTCTGCGGTTGTACTACCCGAGGACTCGCGCTTGGGGTGCGTGCGCTGCCCCTGGTCCTGCCGAGGCTCAGTTTCTCCTTTCTCTCCCCTCCTGATGCGAGGCTCTGCCTGTGTACGAGCATTTCGTCCCATTGCTAAGAACTTCTCGCTGAGCTTGAGTACGATCCTGATGAAGTTACTGGTAACTGGTAACGTGATCTTCAAACACTGGCCAGAAGAAAGTTTGAACTTCTTTCAGGAACCAAGACAATTGTTCAGCCCAGTGAATGACACACAATGCGTCAGCCTGAGGCAAGGTCACATCGCCTCATGTGGAGTCCTGTCTCCGGGCTCTGAGGGATCAACATGGAGAATGGGCTTAAAGGCGGGAGGAGGCTGACTCGGGTGTTTCCTGCTGGTGTGTGTGGGTGTCTTTCCCTGAAATGTTTGAAGAATCTTCCACGTGTTTTAATGCTAGAGTTTTCTCCTTGTTTCGTATTACACCTCCATTAGCCTTCCCGACTCAGGCCTATTATTTGTTTTTCTTGAAAACCACTTAATACTGGAAAGCACAGCTCATTTTCTCAGCGTTTCTTCTTCCTAATGTGACATCTGCAGAGAGGCTGCTGGTCGTTCCTGTCTCCCTGTCCGGCTGGATTGGTGGGCTCCCCCCGGCCTCCACACGGAGCAGGCTTCCCAGCCTGGCTACCCGCCTTCTTCACTGGTTACTAACCTGCACAGGCACCGGATGGAAAATGGAACAGAAAGGGGCCAGGTTACGATTCCGCATACATAATAAAAGAGAAATAAATAGGCTGTTCTGTCGTTTTGAGGATAAGAAATATAACAAATTAGTG
Organism: Petromus typicus; assembly: GCA_004026965.1. Classification (NCBI taxonomy): domain Eukaryota; kingdom Metazoa; phylum Chordata; class Mammalia; order Rodentia; family Petromuridae; genus Petromus; species Petromus typicus. Next base: position 13,025 of record PVIR01031425.1, read on the forward strand.
TGATTTCCTATCGGTCTCATTCTTCATGTACAAATGCATTAGTGATGAAATATTGCTTTTCTCTATCACATTCTTAAATTAGAATCATTCAGAATCAATCAGTCCTCTACTAAATACCTATGATGATGGATGTGGAGAAGCTTTATTTGTTTAATCAATCCATATTCTCCTGAAATGGATTGAGAAAAATTTCAAACGGGGCATAGTGGCACACACTGAAATCCCAGAGCTCTAGGGGGCTGAGGGCAAGAAGATCAAAAGTTTGAGCCTATCCCAGGCAACTTACCTGGTGAGAGCCTGTGTCAGAATTTTAAAATATTGCAAAGGGGTTGGAGACATAGCTCAGTGCACAAGCCCTGAGTTCAGTCCCCAGCACCACGTGCATGCGCACACACGCACGCACACACCGACACAAAAAGAATAATTTCAAGTTAACATTTATTCCAACTAGGAGCACTGAGCACTGGGTATTGTCTAGGCCCTGTGACCGGCCATCTCTTGTGTATCCATCTCTTTCATCCTCTCCGGGCCCTACCAGCTAGTTGTGTCTCTCCATATAAAGGATATGTGATAAATTCGACAACTCCCACTTATCAATAATAACCTGCCAATGGCTGCAATGGCTAACAAGTGACACAGATGTAACCCACCTCTGTCTGGCTCCGGAGCCCGAGGTCACCCCAGACAGGTGAACAGTAACCAGTCTGTTCCTCCTTCTCTAGAATGTCTTCAGCGCAGTGCAACAGAAGCCAGGAGCTCGGGTTCACTGAAACCGGCTTTCAGGAATTTACTCCCGAGGAGAATGGAGCTGGCGAATGGAGCTTCTGCGCAAGGCTGAGTCCTGACCTCAGAGATGAGTTAGGAGTGCTCTTCATGGCAGAACGAGCAGGCACGTGGGAGTGGTGACAAGAGAGGCCCGGCCTCAGGGTCCCCAGGACATGTATTGAGGAGGCCAGTCGTCCAGCCTCAGGAGCCCCTCGGGTGCCACACGCACCGCTCTGGGCTCCTGCAGCTCCGTTTTATTTAGTGAGACAGGGTCTCTGTCGGCCACGGCTGTGCAGCTCCGGTCACTGGCTCTACCGCTGAATTTCTGCAGTGGGGGGAGCGCTGTGCTGCTCCTTCCCCTCCTGCCACACAAAAGGAGGCTATTGCCTCTCAGGCCCACGCCCTGGGCCTGGCCATTCCACTGATCCTCTCGGGAAGAGAGTGGCTAAAGAGCTTTAGGGCAAAAAAAGGGGAGAAACCTTGCCTGGGGCGCACAGCACGTGTGTCAGAGTAAGCCGGTTCTGCGCCTTCTGAGGTCCGGAGCCAGAGCTGGCCCATGAGTGGCTGTCCCAGAGCACAATTCACCCACTCCTCCAACTCATTCCCATATTCTGCCTTCCTCTTTGTCTAAAGGCATGTCCGTTTTGCAATGTTTAAACATGGATATCTATCCTACTAGATGCCGAGCTCTTTTAAAAAAGGAACTGTCTTAATATGTTTTTCTATAACTTCAGGGATCACAAAACAAGTATCCATGTTTAATGAAAGGGAAAAAGTGTTCGAAGTGGTATCCTGTGATCTACCACCGCGGTGAATGGTTTTCTACATTCTCACAAAGCATGACTAACTGTCTTTAATGAGTGAAAATGTGCACATCTCTGATACATAGCAGTTAAGCATCGTCTGGTGTTGCCGTCTGAGCTGTTTCCACTCTTCTGAAATTCTCTTGGCGTTACTGCGCAGGACACGACGATCAAAGACAGGTCTGGAGGACAATCATACGATCACAGCAATTAGACAGTCCCCGGTGGGAGTCAGAACGGTGTCCCCAGTCACGCGGCACGGAGCTCCTGGGTAACCTAGGCCGGGACGGGACGGGACGTGGAAATGGAAAGACGCCACGGTGGCTTCACCCTGCACGGGAAGCACTGTGTCAGAACCATGGACAGCTCCTGGCTGCCAAGTCGGAGTCCGGGGGTGAGGTCATTATTGCTGTCACTGTGGCACCTTTTAATAAGTAATGAGTAACACTTATTGAGCATATACTCAAGGAAAGCTTTCCATGCATTACTTTGTTAAGCTTTCATGAGGAAAAAGACACAAAGTTCACATAATGCCCTCTAAGGCCGTATAGATAGCAAATGGCAGAGCTAAGCACTGAGCCTTCGTAGTCTGGCTCCAAAACCCACCCTGGCATCACAAAAACACTTACAGGTCGGTGTTACAAAGGCTCTAGCACAAATGCTCAGATGAGGCATCCATGGGACACGGTAAAGGGGAGGTCGGGAGGGGCCGAGGCCCACGGAGGAGAGCCCAGGCCCTGAGTTTTACACTACCAATGGGGACAGGCTGAGGAGCAGCCCAGGGTGCAGCACGGGCCCAGCACACACGAGCCACGGGTTTGAGCCTTAGCACTGGGAAAAAAAGATGAATGGAATTTAACTGCAATGCAGACGGCCACGAGGCTGCTCGAAGCCCCAGCCAAGCATGGTCCTGAGCTCAGGCTGTGCTCAGCCGTCTCCCAAGATAAAGCAGCAGTGTGGCAGAGGTGGGCCTGAGGTGGGGAGGCAAAAGGGCCAACGACAAGGGAGTGGCATGGAAGGTGAGAAGCTCTAAAAACTATGTTCTAAAAATAACTGAAGAAGTCTAATCAAAATGGTAGGATAAAGTTTGCATTTTAGAAATGTTGTCCTAAGACTGCTGGACACAAAGGTAGCAGAGTAAAATATGACTGTAGCTTCTTCTTTTCTGAAGAATTTACATCAGGAACACAAATCGTAGGTCAGGTAAAAAGCAACAAACCCACACTAAATAAAGTTGGAAGGAGCCAAAGAAAGTTCACTCGCACCACATGGCAGTTACAGAAAGTCTGGCCGGAGCTGACCCTGGGAGACAAGAGCAAGATGAAAAGAAATATTTGGTGACCACATCACATGCAGAAATGGGAAGCTGGAGGGGGAGATAAGGTATGAGCTACGGAGAAACCAGTCTGAGGAACAAATATCTCCAAGAAACTGGAGGGCCCCTGGTGGAGCTCTGCACATAAAAACCTTAATAAGAAAATGAACCTGAGAAAATAAGAGCTCAAAATAGCAGGGATAAATGACGGAAGGGGAACAAAAAGGGAGATGTTAGAGCTAAGAAAATGAATTAAAAACTGAAATAATTCATTATAGATCTAATACATGAATTACAAAAACCAAATGACAGGAAAGACAAGACTGAAAACTGCATTAATGGCATGAATAAAAGGCTTGAGATAATTATGGCAAAGGCAAAGGGAAAACATAGAAGGAGGAAAGCACTTACGGAAAAGATAATAAGAATATAATGAGAGGAATGAGAGATAATCAAACATGAAGATAATTGGTGTCACTAATTTGTGTAAAGAATCCAATAAATGTAATAAAACATGCATTCAGACACATAAAATGCTCTCCTGAAATGAAGGGAAAACTGAAGACTCAGAGAAAAAATATTGCTATATGCCAAAAAGAAATCAACTTTGGATAAAAATGAAGACTTCTCCTGGTCAAATTCATAATTTTCTTTTTTAAAAAAACATAATTCTTTACAGATATGGGCAAAAGAGAGATCATCCTGCAGATGAGCTTGGTGGGGGCAAAACTGAGCAGGATCCAAAGATGTTCAATCAACCTCCGTGCCAGAAGATAATTAGGCAATATCACGGATCTCAGAAAAAGAATGACCTAAGATTTACCCACTTGGTACAGGAGGTGTCCTCAGGCATAAAAGAATGGAAGAGTAAAATATCCATAATCCTTCATGAAAAAAACAACCAAAGACTCGGGGAGGGAAATTCAGCAAGGGAAGTGGATTGGTCAGCTTTCCATTCCTGTGAAGAAGTATCTGAGATAATCAACTCATAAGGAGCAGAAAGGTTTGTTCTTCCTCACAGTCTTAGATGGTCCAGGCCACGGTCGTGTGGCCCCATTGCTTCACGCCTGTGGTGGCCCAGGACATGGTAGCACGAGGCATGGTGGAAGAGGCCTATTCATTCAAGGTGACCAGGCAGGAGAGAGAGAAAGGCACCAGGGTCCCAACATCCCCTCAAGGGTACAGCCTCAACTTCCTTCCACTCCCAGCTCCTAAGGTTCTACCATCTCCCAACAGCGCCACAGGCTGGCGACCAGAAATCAGCTAATAAAAACCAAACTAAGACCATACCACCAATGGAGCTCTAGTGGTGGGGAAAAAAGTAGAAATGTTACAAATTCTGATGAGGTGAAAATAGGAGAAAGATGTTTTAAATCAGGAGTAGGAGGAGAGTGGAAGGAGGTGTGAGCGCTGATGACCTCAGCTTCATCTGCAGGCAGCTAGCTGGGATCCGCAGAAACTGAACACAAATCAAAAGAAGCGCTTCACGCTGGCTGTGGCGGTGCGCTGCGCTGCACACCTCTAGTCCCAGCTTCTCAGGAAGGGGAGGCAGGAGGATCACGGGAGCCAGAAGTTCACCCCCAACCCAAGCAACATGTAAAGTCCTGGTCTCAAACAAGCAAAAACACAAACAAAAACAGTGGGCGGAGCTAAGAGGATCGCAAATTTCAACTCAGCCTGAAGATACATGACTGTCTCAAAATAAAAAATAAAGAGGGCTGGGATAGAGCTTAGTGTGCAGACCCTGGATTTAATACCTACTACCACAAAACAAACAAATGAAAAAATCACTTCCACTTCCTAATAATGTCCTAACTTTTTTCTTGAAGAATGAAGGAATGCGTTCATGAGTTACCTTCATCCATAGTACTTAAAACTGAATACCTTTGTTTACTTATAGATTTTTCCTTCTGTAAAAGTAAACCTAAAGTTAGTAGTTTAATTAAAATAATCTTGATAGTTATAAAATTCTCTCTGCCCATCTCGCTCACACACACACTCATCTTCAACCTTGACATAAATAGAGAAACTTCTTGAATTATGTCACCACTGTTTATTTCTGGATGGAGAATCTTTGAGGAATTTGCTGCTTTTCGTATTACTTGAAATTTTGGGAAGGAACAGATGCTTCACTTTAAAATTTAAAACCTAAATAATTACTTTTTTCATGAATGAACATAGAGACTCTCTATGATTCAACATGAAAAGATGTCTGTGATGTATTGTTGAGTGGAAGGGTGGTTGCAAAGTTGCACCTATTTAGGCAACATGTAAGTAAGTGCATTAAAAAGTCTGGCAAGACAGACACCAAAATAGTGTCAGCATTTATCTCTGTAGCTGGGCTAAGGGCCAGGCTTGTAATTTCTCAACATCATTTCTTACATGTTTTTATTTCAAAATAAAACATACAAGCAGACACCAAACACAAGTGCATAGTTTGTTGACTTACTCAGGTGACCCCCTTTGCAACCGCCAAGGTCAGTAATTAGAATTTTGCCAGATACCTGAGAAATTCCTGTTCCACCCACTTCCTCCTCTCCCAAGCATTAGCCTGACTTGTGCAGTGCTCACTTCTCTACATTTCTTGTACTGTAGTTAATCACTCCAGAATGCATTTCTAGATGTCTTACCCAGTTGAGAATGACTTGGAACAGTAAGTCTTTTATAATCTCCTGACTCCCCTTCCGTTTCTTCCTCTTCCTGTATCCATTGAAAACTCAAGGGATTTGTCCTGTCAAGGTTCCTGTAATCTGGATTTTGCAGCTTGCATATTTATGGCGCCCATCGGTGTGTCCGTCTGTCCTCCATGTTTCCTACAAGTGGCAGCTGGGTCCAGAAGCTTTGCGGATCTGGTCTCGTTCTCCTGGGCAGAGCGCAGATGGTGTCGTCTTTGATGGAGAGCCTGTCAGGTCTGCGCGTCTCTGTTTTGGTGATGTGAGCAGCTGCTCGTGATGGAGGCTTCAAGTCACTGGCTTTTTAAGGATTGCAAAATAGAGATGTCTTCCCTGTTGGTTAATTGGCCTCACAGTCTATAGAGAAATGGCAAGAAGAAAGCCTTGATTCCACTTTATATCATCCTCTGAAAATGACCAATTATTTTAAAAATACTTGTTTGAATACATGGGTTTAAGCATTTTTGATAGATTTCAATCATTCGTGATTATCATCTTCCCAAGAGCTCAGACTGCCCTGGTGGGGCTGGAAGGAACGCTTCAATTTGGCTTGGAAGTTTCCTTTCAGTGTGCCCATGTTAGTGTCCAATACTGACCTTGCTGTGGGATGTGACAAAATGCTCTGGACACTTTTTTTTTTTTTTTTAGGTTTTTCTTTTTTTGAGACAGGGTCTCGCTTTGTAGTTCAGGCTGGCCCTGAGCTCAGTCTCAAACTCACATCACAGCAATCCTCCTGCCTCTGCCTCCCGAGTGCTGGGATTACAGGCGTGAGCCACCACGCCCGGCACTGTG
>PVIR01031426.1:0-12425 GCA_004026965.1 Petromus typicus
AAAAAAAATGTGCATTTAGATTTGAAGGTAGAATAAAAGTTGCTGAAAATGTTTCAGGGAGAAGGTATATATTTAGAGTTTAGGTTTTGGAGAGATACAAATTAAAGTGGAAGAATATTGCACCTCGAGGGCAGAAAAAGGAAGTGTGAGTAATGAGGGAGTCAAGGTAGCTGTCTAGCTTACTACTACGCCCTCAGAGTGTCATTCTTTAACTTCAAACACAAATAACCGATTATTTTTGTTTTTGATCAGTGTCTTCAAGGCACATTTTCATTGGAATGAAGAAAATGAATCAACAAAAGAAATGACCATCAAGTTATTTAATTATCAGTTTTAATTCTAAATCTCCAGTAAATCACATGGACAAATATTTGGTAGACTCGTGATTGGAGACTTCTGGAAGCTCTGTATAGAATTGTGCATACTTTAGATTTTTTATTTCAGCCTAGCAAGCTTATTTGAGTCAGAAGCTGGGTTCTGTAAGGAGTGGCATTTAAAAAAGTTTGTTGAGTGGATTCATGGATGAGTGAATCTCAGGCATTGATTCAACTGTTCTTCATCAAACTGGTGTGCATTTACACTAATCAGGTGCAAGAAAATCATAACTATCATGTTATGGTCATATCTGAAATTTTTTTTATTTTATGAAACAGATTCATAACAAAATAGTATAACAGTGGTTAGTACATTGTGTACTGTTATCATTGTTATCATTGAGTAGTTACTCAGAGTACATGACATTGACAAAAAAGATTCTCTTACAAAGAAGGAATGGATATTAGCACAAAACTTTTTTTTTAGTGATCTAAGAGAAACTAATACTATAAATGCAACAACTTAGCATATTGATCACAATAGATTTGTGGGCTGAGGATTTAGTAGTGCCTGCTTTGGTGCCTGCCTTGCAAGTGCTAGATCCCGAGTTTGATCCCTGGTACAAAAAAATTTTTTTTGAAACTACAGAATAGGGGGGCCCGGGATTTAGCTCAGTGGTCTTGGCGCCTATCTTGCAAGCGCAAGGGCCTGAGTTTGATCCCTAGAAACCACATACAACAATGCTGGGCGTGAGGACTCACACCTATAATCCCAGCACTCGGGAGGCAGAGGCAGGAGGATTGCTGTGAGTTTGAGGCTGAGCTCAGGGGCAGCCTGAACTACAAAAAGTGAGACTCTCTGAAAAAAAAAATCAATGAAACAACAAATAGTAATTTAGAAACCAGAAGTATATGGATAAAATTATTTTAAGGGATAAAATTTTAGGATACACTTTAAATCCTCCTAGGAAATGTCAGGCAGCCAAATAGTTTACGAATTAGTATTTTATGACTCATGACTTTCTACTTTTACATTTTGAAAAGCCAATGAACTAGTCAAAGAAATTGTTACTTGCTAAAGATATAGAAGGAATTTTTCTGTTTTTAGTGATAAGTACAATATTTCACAAGAAAGTTAATTTTAGCATTTGGAAATAGCATTCTATTGTAGGATTCTTACCAACTGTTATTTGTTTGGTCAAATTGGTGATAATTCCCATGGATGGATACTTTATTTTTGCGTTTGTAGAAATTCAGGACTATTACTAAAGGATTAGTAACCTGCATTTGGATATGGGCATGTAAATGTTGCAGGTAACTGGAAGGAGGAATTCTGGGTCGAATTGAGATCTATGCAGTTCTCTTAATGACAAAAAACAACTCATTGCTTTGCGGTTCTCACCTCTACTTGTGGTACTGGTTTCTCCTTCTGAGAGTGCCTTTCCAGGGCTCAGGAAGCTGTTATGTGCTGTGGATCAGCAGGGTCCTCTCCATCAAGTAAAATTCAATGGTGTACTTCTTGAGTGTGGTTGAAATAGATACAGGTCTTACTGGGGACAGGTGCCCTAGACTCCCTCACCCGTCTGAGTTTTGAGTTTGTTTTTATGCTTGTTTGTTGCTGCTATATTTTCTCTCCCTCCCTCTTCCTATATTTTTTGCTTCTGAGGACTGAAACTAGAGCTCTGTGCATGCTAGACATTTTACTTCTCCCCTTTAAATTTTTTTTTTTTGAGACAGGATCTTGCTAAATTGCCCAGGCTAGACTTGAACTTGCAATCCCTTGCCTCAGCCTTCTGAGTCCTGGGGTCAAAGGCGTGAATCGCCACGTCTGGCCTGCTGTATTTTGTCTTGTAGGCTCTGGTAGAGTGCACTGGATTGGATCACACCCCTCTGTGCAGAACAGGGCTCCTGGTCTCTCTGCATCTTGTCTTCAAGGCCAGGCAGGGGGGCTGAAGAATCATATTTTTGCTTGATTGGACTTTGTTGCTCGTCACTTTCTTCTTTTGGCTCATAGGAACTTTCATCATCTTTTTCCAATGTTACTGGTTCCTCTGCTTCGAGGTGTGTCTTGTGAAAGGCTGAATTGTCTTCATCTGGACCTAAGAGAATTTCCTGAATCTCTGGTTCTCCATTATCCTCTTCCTTGCTACCTGAGATTTGGGTCTTTAGCTCTTTTCTGCTGCTTCCCTTTTTGGGGAGCTGGGTTGTAGTGAAGTTGGTATCCAGCCCACCTGGGACTGCTGCCTCCAAGGACTTTCTGTGTTTGCCTTTTGTTGTGAACTTCTGCACCTTTAGGGGTGTACTGGGCTCCACAGCTTCTCCTGGGCTTTTGGTCCCTGTGCAGTAACTCTTGAGGTCCACTCCTGCAGGCTCTTCCTGTTCCTCTGTGAGGCGTACCTCTTCTCTGACTAACAGCACCACTGCTTCCTGTGCCCTGTTGTTCTTACCTGGTGCTCTGTGCTTCTGGAGGTCTGGATTATTATGGTGACTTTCTTGCGCAGACCCTTCGTGTGCATGTGCCTGACTCTTGAAATCCCCTTGCACACGCACTTCACCTGTGTTTGGGTGGCTGTCGCCTTTTTCTGGAGGCGGATTGTCCGGTGTTGTACAAGATCCCTTAGGCTGTGCAGTGGCGGCCTCAGGATCTTCCTCCTGGTAGCCCCCTTCCTCTCCAGTTGGCTTGGTGACTCTGTTATTTTCTTCTTCAGATTGCCTCTCAAGTGGAGCTGACTCTTGGGTTCTGTCTTGTGCTTCTTGTGTTCCTTTGGCTGCAGGGCCATTTTTGCTGTCCTCAAATGCTGAGGTTGTTTCCTCATCAGTGCGTCTCATCTCTTCTCCTGGGACTGAGCTGCCTTCACTTTCAGGGTGATTCTGATTTCTTTCTTTGGTGCTTAGATCTGATATGGCAGAGTCTTTTTCTTTTGATGGTCTTTGGAGTTCCTGATACTTTTCATGATGTGTTTGGGCTTCTGGAACTGGAGGCTGAGTTTTTGTCTTACATTCTTTCTGCTGTGCCATTCCATGTGTCTCGAGACCTCTACTCTCTTTCCCTTCAGCTCTAATACCAGGTGTTTCTGAAGCATCTCTGCCACCACCTTGGACCTGTGGGTCCCTTATTTCATATTCTCGTTCCTGTGCTGGTGACTCTTGGGTCTCAGATATTCTACCACAATTCTTAGATTCATCTCTATCCTTAGTCTCAGGTAATGTGCTGTCAACATCCTTTCCTGGCTGTGGATCCTCCAATATTTTCCTGTCACCCTCAGGATTAGCTGACTTCGGTGTCTGTGATAGTTTTCTGGTAACAGTTTGTTCTAGTAGGTCAGCATGCTCCGACCTGGGTTTCTCTCCTCCTTGCAGGGATGGTGCTTGTGTTTTAGAGTGGTTTTCTGGTACAAGCTCTGGATGTGGAGGCTTCTGTGTTGTTTCTTGTTGTAATTTCAAGTTCTCTTCCTGTTCTTCAAATTGGTCACTTGTCTTATTCCCACTTTGCCTTCTGTCCAGTTTAGCTCCCTCTCTGGGGATCTGTTTTGTAGGACTGCTGGTCTTTTCTGATACAGATGGTTTATTTGTCTTAATTTGGTCTCTGTTATCTTCCATTGCTGGTACATCTTGGACCACTCCTTTTCTGTGTTCATTTCCTTCCATGTGTTGGTTCTTAGAGTCTCTGGGCTCTGATGTTTCTCTTTGAAGTTTGTGAGTCTTGCTGCCTTCCCATGGGTGCATTGTATTGTGCCCCATGACCTCACTTTCTTCATGAATGAGCTGGGATGGTGATGCTATTCGTGAAGGAAGCAATACCTTTTCTTGAGTTGGCAGAGTTCCCACCACTAGTTGACCATTTCTTGTGATCTCTTGATCTACATCATTTGACCTTTCAGACTGAGAGACCTCCCTTGGTTTTGCATTTAGTAGTGACTGTATATCAAGATAACAGAGGTTCATTAAGCTGAAGATTGCAAGAACAAATTCATCAAAATTGACAGTGCCATCAGTGTCAAAATCCAGAAGATTCAGGTGTCTCTCCACAGCATGAATGACATGTGGCTGCATGAAAACGCAATGAGAAACAGCTTATTCATGTGTGATCATATGCCCTGCATGAATTTTTTTTTTTTTTTTTTTTGAGACAGGGTCTTGCTTTGCAGTTCAGGCTGGCCCTGAGCTCAGTCTCAAACTCACATCACAGCAATCCTCCTGCCTCTGCCTCCTGAGTGCTGGGATGACAGGCGTGAGCCACCACGCCCGGCACTGTGCTATGTCGTGCTGATTGCTGCTTGGTGTGAGTCTCCACGCCCAGTACTGTATGTGGTTACCAGGGATGGAACCCCGGTCCTTGTACTTGGAAGACAGGTGCTGGAACCACTGAGCTATATCCCCGGCCACCCCTGCATGAATATTTCCCAAGAATCCTTTTTTTTCCCAGAAGCTAGATGTCAAACCCACTCTACTCTGAGCTGTATCCCCAGCCTAGGAATACTCTTTTTTTTTAATGTTTTTTGAGACAGGGTCTCGCTTTGTGGTTCAGGCTGGCCCTGAGCTCAGCCTCCAACTCACATCACAATCCTCCTGCCTCTGCCTCCCAAGTGCTGGGATTACAGGCGTGAGCCACCATGCCCGGCACTGTGGTATGTGGTACTGGTTGCTGCTGGGTGTGGGTCTCCACACCCAGTATTGTTATGTGGTTACCGGGGAATAGAACCCGGGTCCTTGCGCTTGTGAGACAGGCGCCGGAACCACTGAGCTAACTCCCCGGCCCCCGGAATACTCTTTTTTGATCCATTTCCACAAGAATGCACAAAATTTCTCAAATCATAAGAATTTACTAGTTGTAGGAGCCATTTTCACTGGAGGGCTGTGATTAGGGTACATTAACAACACTTGTGATTTGTAATTAGGTACATAGTGGTTTACGACTCCACTCAAACGTCTACTTGGCTGAAGTCACAGTAATGAAAATCTCATGTTCTCTGAGGGACTGGCTTAGTAACTGCACAGGTTAAGCAAATGAGGCTGCAAAACTTTTTTCAAAGGTCAGCAAGTGCTGAGAACTGGCAAACAAAGTGTGAAATGCGTAGAAATCAACTCTGCCTGTTTTGGGGGGATTACATGGAAGTGACAGGTGGGGAAGAATCCACAGCCCCGTGAACACCATACCTGAAGAAAGTCCCCGGTCTCGCCCTGAAGGAACTGTTTGAGCTCTCTGCAGGTCAGTGAAGTCTTGTCCTCATCTTCTCTGGCATATGTGTGGAATGCTTCGATTATGTAGAGGACAGCTTTCAGGAGCCGAGGCATCTTTACCAGTTCAGGGGAGACTGAGAAGAAGGAAACATAGCTTATTTCCCAGGATGGGTCTTTCAGGAAAGGGATACCAAGACCGTCCTTTCTGCTCCTACCCCAGCACCATTTGTATCACCTGCTGTCTTTAGAATATTGCATCTGAACTTGAGGAGTAACTTAGTTTTGCACTGCACATTGTGGTGAGATGAGAGCTGTAGCAGGTAGGTATCCCGTAGAAGAGACATTTCACCCTTCTCTGCAGTAAATAGCACTATCTGTGTATTCAGAGAACAGTGTATGCAACAAAAGGGTGAAACAAGAAAGAGTTCAAATGTAAATATTGAAAAGTTCCAGTGAAACAAACCACGGGGGATCATCTTTCCAGAGTGTCCAGCTGCCTGCTGCCCTCCTTGGCTCAGTGTGTGTTAGAAAAGTTATTCCACATTGGAAAAAGACCCACCAGGGCTGCCATCTCCCATGCCCCTCCTCATGGCCATCACTTTTTCTTTCCTGTAATCCACATCAGTTAAAAGTAAACAAAACTGAGCTTCCTGCAAGGCTCGAACCTCAAAAGCAGCCTTGCTTCTGACAGGACAAGCTACCTCAACCTAGCTCTGATGTGAGACCTCTTAACTCCGGGTCTATATAAGATTATATATAAGAAATATATATAATCCCCCCACCCCCCAGCTCTCGTGCTCTCTCTTTCTCCTCTGTCTTTCTTCCTTCTTTCCTTTCTCCCCTTCACTCTCTCTTTTGTTTCTCCTTGCTCTGGGCTTCCCATCTTTGGAGCCATTTACTTTTAATAAAGTCTCCTGATGGTTATCCTGGCGTATGGCGTGGTTGTTGAGCATCTCCCCATGCGCAACAGTGTAACTCCTCTGCTGAGCAGAGAAATGAACTCACTGGCAAAGCAAAGCACAGACCCTCTCAGTCATTACTCTTCATTTAAATGACTTTACTATTTCTTTCTTTCATTATTATCATTATTTTTTTGAGGTATTGAGGATCAAACTCAGGACCTTGCACTTGCAAGGTAGGCACAGCACCACAGAGCTAAGTCCTCTTCCTCATGATTTCTTTTTAATATAAATCTGAGTCCTGTGTTCTATTAACTACTATCCATGCCTATGTCATTCAAACAGTTCATATTTAAAAAAAATCAAAGAAATTCCATAAAAAAGAATACATTCTGGATGTCTAGTTCCTTGTTTAGTATTATGAGTGGATTTTGACTGACAATATGTTTCTTCTGAACCATTAACACAGATTCACATATAAGCAAAGCTGCAGTGAGATCCTGAGTATGTTGAGCAGACCATCTGTGGGACTTACCTTGTTCCAGAGCGAGAGGCAGCAGGCTGTGCGGCAGCAGGCTGTGAGCCGGAGGCAGATGATGGAGCCTTTTATTGAGACACTAATTGCACAGTTAAGGAGACACCCTCTGGGTCTAATGAGCTGATTCATCACCACCAGCCCTGTTTCCCCTCCTTTTTGGCTCCTGGCTTGTCTTATTTTCATTTCCTACTTTAAGCAGGTCTAATCTTTAGTATCTGACTCACTGAGAGGAAGGGTAAGGATTTTTTTTTTTTCATTTACTGACATTTGTAGGTTACAGTTTTGAGACATCTTCTGGGCTTTAGAGTGCTGTGTTTTTCTTTTAACGTGAAGACACAATTACTTTTCTGTTTGACAAATCATAGGGCTGGTGGAGACCTCAGAAGTCATCTGATTCTGCCTGCAGGATGGCCTGCATTTGACCTAATCATGAAAGATAGGTGTCTAATATGGTGTTTAAAGATAGGTGTTTAAAAATAAAAGCCCCATTTAGTCATTTGACCGGAGTGGAGACACCAGTCCATTCAGCTGTTTTAGTGCTCTGCTCTCCTTGCCCAGAGGCACAGTTGGGGGGCAAAAGTCTTGCTGGGTATGCAGAACCTTGCTTACTTGTGATGAGCTATTTAAAGAATCTGCTTTTGAAAGGCATTCTTATAATTCAAGGAGCTTAGAAACGAGCATTCATATTAGCATGTTCTCTTTATAATGGAGAAAGGGAAACATAAAAGTTGAGATGAAGCCAGAAGTTGAGTCTGGGATGCTGAATGGGAAAATGCTTTTGTTCCTTAGTGGATCTGAGCCCTTCTTAATGCTGCACATTTAATTAACAGGAGAATTAGCTTACATTGTGTTTTAAATGTTCATCATGAGAGTAGAGTATGCTTGAAAGCACTTGTGCCTCTTTTTCACAGGATGTAAGAAATAGACAACAGATCATGGAAATGGGTGTAAAGACAAAGACCAAATTAATAAAGATAGGAAAGGTGGTGGTAATTAAATTAGAAAACAGAGCCTAAAGGATACATTGCTGCTAACTAACACCTTGTTCTGAGTTTCCAGTCACTCGACAAGGTAACTGAGGGGGGAGGAGGCCCACTGTGGTCATTTATATCTCTGTTCAATCTCGGCATCTCCCTGAAAGGGAAGAAGACTTCTACTGAGAATTGAGATTGACCAATGAAGGCCATTTGAAGTCTGATTAGTTGGCATCCTCTGAATATCAACGATTTCTCAAAAACTGTTGTAGGCTCTTGGGTATTTAGAGTTGAATAAATTATGTATCTCTGTCCAGAATCTCACAGGCCAGTCTTAAGAATGAGACAGCGTATGTTCTGGCTGAACTGGGAAGAAAGACTTAGGGAAGATACAAATAACTGCCTTTAAATATCTGAATGGTCTTCATGGGTGTGGAAGAGAAAGGAGCTAATGTTCATCAGACACTCACGACCTGTCAGGTGCTTCACATGAGCCATCTTAAGCCCTTGTAGGTACTTATTATTCTCTGTTAACAGATAAGAAAGTTAAATCACTCATTCTTGAGCAATTTGCCCTATAGATATTTACCTAATAATAGTAGAGCCAGGATTCAGAATTTAAATGTCTCAGGAACACATTTCTTTGAGGCCGTGTCTTTCCACTAACTTGAGTTCCTTCTTCTGTGTAATGCCAGAGAATACAGCTAGAATTGGAACATTCTAGAAAGAGGACTCTAGTTTTTATGAAAGAACTTTCTGAGGAGTAAGTTGTCTGTCGAGATAGGCACTGTTCCTAAAGCAGACCCTTCTGTCACTAGAACCATCCACATGGAGGCTGAATCTTGGCTTGTTGGCTGGGTTACAGGAGGAGCGGAGTCTTGGAAGAGATGAGACAGATTCATTGTAGAGAGCACAGGACTTTCAACTTTAAAGTCTCCAGTTTTAAGTTATGGCCCCTATTTAGGAAGTCAAAAGTGGGTCTTGCCTTGTCGCTAAACAATATAAGGGCTGACTCTTAGGTCTATTTGTAGGTATTTCTACTTTTTTAGTGTTTACTTGAGGTCATATAATTAATGCTCATGTCCTGGGTGGGATAGCAGAAGATGGAGGAAGATTGCTTTCTATGTAGTGCTTTATAAAAATATTTAGACTGTAGGAGAATAAGCCACAGGATGTAAGAAATAGACAACAGGTCATGGAAATAAGCAAAAAGACAAAGACCAAATTAATAAAGGTAGGATCTTGTCTCTAGCAGTACCAAAGAGAAATTTCCCTTTCTTTTCTTTCTACACTGCTTTTTGGAATAATCCCTCTACAATGTTATCTCCTCTCTAATATTATATGGCCACCCTACAGAAATGAGGGAGGAAAGAGAGAAAGAGCATAATGAAGTGATGTTGATTACACTCTTTAAAAGGCTATTACTTCTTACAGGTCACAATGAAAGTCTTAGACTGAGTGTCCTGATAAAGCCCATGTGATAGCTACTTTGTAAGAGCATGGGCAATAGATCAATTTTTAATGATTAAAATACCGGAAAATTAGTAACAAAGAGAGGACTTCAGCTTATATTTATATTTTTATTTTTTAACTTATAAGTCATAGGATTTGTTCAGTGCCAATGTATGTTCTCTTTTGTAAACTTGATTTTATTGGTACATTTTATATATAAAATATGATCACATTTAACATTGAGAACCTGTACCTCTACATGACACATCGTTTTTATTTATTTATTTTTTTGAGACAGGGTCTCGCTTTGTAGTTCAGACTGGCTCTGAGGTCACTATGTAGCCAAACTAGCCTCAAACTCTCAGTAATCCTCCTGCCTCTGCCTCATGGGTACTGAGATTACAGGTGTGGGCCACCATGCCTGGCATTGTGGTATGTGGTACTGGGAATTGAACTCGTTTGCTAGGCAGATGCCAGAACCAGTGAGCTAAATTCCCAGCCCAGGCAAGCCTTGAGCTCACAGCAATCCTCCTGCCTCTGCCTCCCAAGTGCTGGGATTACAGGTGTGAGCCACCAATCCTGGCACTGTGATATGTGGTTCTGATTGCTGGTGGGCATGAGTCACTGTGCCCCGCATTATTGTATGTGGTTACCGGGGATTGTACTCAGGACTTATTGCTTGCAAGGTAGGCACCAGAACCACTGACCTAAATCTCTGGCCCCTAACACATCTTCATTCTTATCTTTCCCCTTCCCCTTGCCCTCCCTACAACCCCCACCCCTATAGACATAAATTTTGTTTCCCTTTTTTATTATCAAGTTTTTTAATGCTCCTCTTTAGATCTTCTAAAATAAAAGTATCAATGTATAAAAAGAAAATACACTAGAGTTACGAAGATTGCTGTGGGGAACCGTACCTGAGAAATTTCACTTGAGGTATAGAAACTGGGAAGCAGATGGCCCAGTATTCATGATGGGAATAATTGGAGAAAGCATTGCTTGGCCTGTGTGGAGGACCTGAGAGTAAAGCAGACCTGATTCAGAACCTGGAGGAGATCTGTACTCAGAAGTAGCAGGTAGGATAGAAGTGAATGAGAAGGAGCTACAAACAGGAGCAGGAACGAAAGGTCTGTACAAGGAGCATATTCACGGATCTTCCCGAGCTCTCTCCTCCACTTTAAGGCATATAGCATAGACTTCTGGGCATTTACTGTCTGACCTCCCTAGCAAAACTCCAAGGGGCTTTTCCCTAAAAATATTGAACAGCCTTCCTAAAAGTGTTAAATGGAATATTCTTAAAGGCAGGATTCTGTCACCAGTTAGGAGACAATTCAGGCTTGAGTAGATGTTCTAGCAGTGTTTGTTGACCAACTAATTGACTGAAAGCTAAGGGGCTCCAGGAAAAGCATCTCCATTATGACCCTTGGGGACATGGAGGCATCTGCATCCTGGAGCCCTTGATAGTCATATCTCAGTACTGGTTGGCTTTAGAACCTGTCAAGACTGTACTTGTCAAATGTTGACAAGAACTCTCTTTTAGCCCTGATTCTTGCTTGGGACTCATTGCACTTGTTAGAACTTGCATGAGTCATAACACTGTTCAGCAACAGAAAAATGCTTCATCTCTCATCCCTGTTCCTGGACACCCCCATCTCCCAGTGACACAGAGGTAGACTTGGCAGTCTCCCGTGGCTTGTACACAGTACTGAACCTTTACATGTTTGTGGGTACTGTATTGTACCTTTGTTGCCTAGCAGTTGAAGGTTCTTTTACTCAGTTCAGATAGAAATCATGAATTGGCAAAGTATAGCTCAGCTGGTCACTCTGATGTCACCAGGTGACAGCAGTGAATGCCAGATACCAACAGTAGACATTGCTGGCCTCTGTCACTGCTGGCTGTTGCTGTTGGACACCAGCCTGTGCCAGATGCCCTCAGGAGACTCTGCTGGTTGTTAGTCTCTGTTCTGCTTCACTGGTTGCTGGTCTTGGGAGCCTTTCAGTGATGTCTGTAGTTACTTTTTCTGTTGTTGTTGTTGTTGCTGAGACAAAATAACTAACTCCCACAAGTTAAAGGAAGAAAGGATTATTTCAGCTCACAGTTTGTAAAGGTTGCTGTCCAAAATTGGCTGGCTCCAAGGTAGGGTGGCATGGCAGAGGGGCATCACAGGACCAGGAGTTCACAATAGGGCTGGCAGAAGGCAGCAACTAACAAGGCAGCTCTAAGCAAGGCTGCCCTTATTTTTTGTGCTATCCAGGGTGGAACCTTTTCAGGGGCTAAAGTGGGCCCATGTCCTTAGTAAATGCGTTCAGCCACAGGAAATCTATACTGATTCCAATCAGTGGTCTAATTTACTAATATCCTCAATCCCAGCACTACACAATCTACATCCAGCCAGCTCCCAAACTCCCAGCCTTGGAGTGCCTGAGGCTTGGAAGGTCTAAATACATGATATAACAAGGGATAGCGGCCCCAATGTTTCTTTTAAAGGAATTGCTCTCTCCACACTACTGAGGATGAGAACCTTGTAAATTTAAAGGAACTTCTGAGCCTATTCTACTTAAGAAGTAAATCACAAGCAGATTTACAGGACCACCAGAAAGTTCTTTATTTTATCAAGACCTATACGATGGCACAGAGGGTCATTGCGAGGGAAGTGCAGATCAAGTGTTTCCATTTCTCTTTTTCTCTTTCTCTCTTCTAGAGGCACGGGAAGAGTTTATTAAGCAGAAATTTTAGGACAGAGTTAAGAGTAGAGTGTGGGTCTTTAGAGATATGTGACACACTGCAGTTTGGAACTGAGATTCCCTGGATTCTGGGTGATGGAAATCTGTGCTTTTGCTTTGGTGTGTGTGAAAGGAATTACTATTCCCAGTAAGATATGGAAGTGGGAATCTGTGTGTTTTGGGTGATGGAAATTTGTGGTCTTTGATAATCTGTAGTCTTGTATTTGTGTGTGCAGGAAGATGCCCCATCTACAGTAAGACAACCTAGGCATGGTATATATTTCCCCTAGTCACAATATATTTCCTCCAGTCATAGGGGAAATTCCAATTTACTAGTGAATGA
>PVIR01031427.1:0-19497 GCA_004026965.1 Petromus typicus
TAGAGTTTTCCAAACAAAACATCTGTTTTCTTTGACATTCTATTTTGTGGTAGACTGCAGTGTGCTTTCTTAGAACCAATAAAACAACAAATTCTCACTTCTGTTAGCAGGACTGTCACTGAGAGGAGTGGTTCTGACCTACAGTTCAGGAAGAATGGTTCCGATTAACTGAATTCTTACACAGGGTGGATTTCATATACACCAAATATGGCTTGCTATGTTTACAGTGTTAGCTGTAATGAATGCAGAGTCAACATACAGACTACACTATGAAACACAATAGCAAGCTAACCAGTGGCATGGCTTTCATTAAAACTTTTAATATTTTTTTCTGTTTGAAAGCTTTTTACCACCTCTCTTGTTGCTCATGCTTGGAAACTCTGCTTTAGCCTTTTTACCTCAGGAGATTTTAAAAAAGAATATATCATATATGGAAGTTTGTTTTTCCATTTTTATTTTGCTTGAATCCTGTAAATGAATATATTTCATTATAAAAATATAAATAAAAGAAATATAAAAAAGACAAAAGGTCAAATTTTCATTTCATGTCCCACTCCATCCAGCATCTTGCCCCAAGGAATTTCCCAAGGAATCTTATATATTCTTTAATTTACATCATATATATATATATATAAAATCTCCTTTGCTTTATTTTTGTTTTTCTCTTTATAACTATGGGCTTCACCCTAATTTCTGCAACTTATATTTCTCACTACAGCATCTATACCTTGGAAGGACTCCACAAGGGAAATTTTCATCTATTTTACTCTCTTTGATTACTCACAAGTATGTGCCAATATGAATCATGGTTAATGTTCAATAAAAGCACGCATTTTCTTATCTCCTCCTAATATTTTGTTATTAAACAGGTGCCCATCTTTACATACATACAGCCAAATGTGCTTTTTTCATTTTTAAATTTTATTTAATTTTGAACAGTAATTGTATTTCTACTCTGAAAACTACATCATTCTGAAAAGGAAGAACAAAGAGGATATCAGAAAATGGAAAGACATCCCTTGTTCCTGAGTAGGAAGAATCAATATTGTCAAAATGGCCACACTCGGGCTGGGGATTTAGCTCAGTGGTTCCGGCGCCTGTCTTGCAAGCACAAGGACACTGGTTCGATCCCCGATAACGACATACAATACAAGGTGTGGAGACTCACGCCCAGCAGCAACCAGTACCACATAACACAGTGCCAGGCATGGTGGCTTATGCCTGTAATCCCAGCACTCAGGAGGCAGAGGCAGGAGGATTGCTGTGATATGAGTTTGAGGCTGCACTCAGGCCAGCCTGAACTACAAAGCTAGACCTTGTCTTAAAAAAAAAAAAAGACCACACTCTCACAACTACTATTTATATTCAATACAAATTTCACAGAGATGGATAAATTAATCCAAAAATTGATCTGGGACAAAAGAGACATAGAATAGTAAAAGTGATTCTAGGCAACAAGGACATTGCAGGGGGTATCACAATCCTCAACTTGGAAATATACTATAAAATCATGGTGATAAAAACAGCATAGTACTGTCAATGAAACAGATCCAAGGATCAGTGGAACAAACTAGAAGATCCAGAAACAACCCCAGATATACTAATGCACTTCATCTTAAAAGAAGGAGCCAAACACCCTCAGTGGAGGAAGGGTAGCCTCTTTAACAGATGGTGCTGGAAAAACTGGGTTCCAACTTTCCAAAGATTAAAGCTAGATCTATCTCTTTCACCATGCCAATTAAAGTCAATTAAAAAATAAATAGTAATTGCACATATTTACTGAGTACAATGTCATATTTTGACATTTGGTTCAGCTGAACATGTTTTGTCTTGTTTTAATAAACAACTATGTTCACTTGGCTGTGATGATGATGGTGCCACAAACATACTGCACTGCTAGGCACATGAAATTGTAGCACAAATGATCATGCAAAGAACATGATACTTTGTAATGATGTCATAGGACTGTATTACTAATTTTTTCTTTACTGCAATATACATTTTATCATTAGTTGAAAGAGTACTCTTTGAATGTATAAGCAGCAGGATTTGGAATATTCTACTTATAAATGACACGAGGATGAAATCCACAGCAGCGTCATGAAGTCTTGAGTTCAGCATGTTACTGCACCCAATCACAGCAGTGTGCAGTGACTGACCTGGCCCACCTTGATCTGTGCAAGTATACTTTGTGATGTTCCCACAGTGACATTTTACCTAAAGATGCATTTCTCAGAGTGTACATGGATTCTGATGCATGACAGTGGTATAGGTGGTTGAACATACATCCTGCAGGCAGACAGGCTGGCCCTGGAAAAGCCCATAAGAAAGCCAACTTGGAGGTTAGTGTTACTGGAGAAGAAAACTATCCCACCCACATAGGATAAACAGCAATGATTGATATTCTAAGTAAGCATCAGTCTAATATTATAAGTAGGAACCAGTTCCCCTGGGATAAACAGCCATGTTTGATATTTTAAGTAGGTGCCAGTCTCAGGGTTGGACAGCCAGGACCTTAACCTACTTCTCCTAAGAAGACTCCAGACTAAAAAATCCTGTGTGCTTTTTACTTGATTGGATTTCTCATTGGATCCCTATTTAATCAGTATTACCTGAGCAGCTATACTTGTAATCTTATTGGTTGATCATAGTTTTTTTCCATTTCCATATTTTCATTTCCATTTATTCCATTTTCTCCCTGTACCAGTGTTACCTAAGCCACTGTATTTGCAATATCACTGGGTGACTGTAGTTTTGTTCCACCTTAAAACCACTTCACCTCTTGGCTTTGCTCCATAAAAGCCCACCAGGAAGTGAGGTGGGTGAGTCACTCCCTCTGAGTTCCCCTTCTGTCTCTCTCCCAGGCAGAAGTTTCTTTCTCAATAAAGTTCTGCCTACTCTTATCTCCATTGTTCCTAAAATTCACTCTTCAATTTTAGAGAACAAGAACTCATGTTTCAGATATCTTTCAGGTCAAGAGCTAGGCTTGTTCCCCTGTATCAACAGGTGCCCTTGTGTATGTGAGTGTCCATGTGTGTTTGTGTGTGTATGTAGTATATTTTTTCTCATTTAAGAAATTTTTCCTACTCCTACATTATTTTAATTGTTTTACATTTTGCATTTACTTATTATTTTATCTGAATTTTATTTATTTATTTATTTTATTTAATTTATTTATTTATTTAAGGTTTTTTGAGACAGGGTCTCGCTTTGTGGTTCAGGCTGGCCCTGAGCTCAGCCTCCAACTCACATCACAGCAATCCTCCTGCCTCTGCCTCCCGAGTGCTGGGATTACAGGTGTGAGCCACCATGCCCGGCACTGGTATGTGGTATTGGTTTCCGCTGGGGTGAATCTCCACACTCAGTATTGTTATGTGGTTACCGGGGATCGAACCCGGGTCCTTGCGCTTGCAAGACAGGCGCCGGAACCACTGAGCTATATCCCCGGCCCTGAAATTTATTTTTTGTGTAAGGTATGATATAAATATCTAAATGCATTTTCCTTCAAAGCAAAATTGCCTGTTGACTTTTTATAAAGCTGATCTTTTACGGACTATTTTGAAATTTTAAAAGTATCAAATATACAATAAATCTCTTCCTTTTTAAGTGCATTTTAATCTATAAAATAATATGTGACCACTCAGTTTTAAGTATATTTTTATGCTTTTAAATAATATTTGCATTATTCACAGATTTTTCTATTCAGAAAAAGTTAAATCAAACATATGAAAATGCATTAAAAATCCTTTGATAGTTTTTCAGTATAATTAAAAGATTTTGATGCAAAATTTTGTTGCTTTTGCAAATTGAATGTGATAACTATTTTTGATTATATATTGCATTTTGAAAGAAGATAATTAAAATACTGTGTTTTGAAAGATCTTAAACATTTGGTTTCTGCCTAGTTACTTTATAATTGTGTTTTGTTTTTATTGTTAGAAATCATTTATTATTATTATTATTATTATTATTTGAGCCAGGATCTCGCTTTTTTGTAGTTCAGGCTGGCCCAGAGCTCAGCCTCAACTTCACAGCAATCCTCCTGCCTCTTCCTCTCAAGTGCGGGGACTATAGGCATGAGCCACCATGTGGTGGCACTGTGTTATGTGGTACTGATTGCTGGTGGGTGTGGGTCTTCACATCCGACATTGATGTATGGTTACCAGGGATTAAACCCTGTTCCTTGCACTTCCAAAGCAGGCACCAGAACCACTGAGCTAAATCCCTGGCCCTTTTATTATATTATTATTGGTCATATATTTTTAATTATTTGGAAAACTAATTTTTATTAACTGCAAATGCAATAATTGGTTTTAACAGGTTAATAAATGGGTTAATCTTACACTTGGTTTTAATGGGTTTATAAATCCCTCTACACAATAATGAAAATCTTCCTCAGTTTTCTTGTCATTTATACATTATTTTTTATTTTTAATTATCTTTTTTGGTACATTATGAATACACATGATAATCGCATTCAACATTAAGTATTTGTACCAGAATATGACATGACTTGATTCTTATTTTTTCCCTTTTCCCCCACCCTGCCTTTCTCCACCACCTATATACACAATCTTTGTTTTCTTTTTTCTTTATTACCACATTCGTTTTCCCCTCGTTATTTACACTTACATTCTTTTCTTTTAAATATTTTCAACTTTGCAATATCAACTAAACATACTACATTCATTTACAACTTCATATTCTCATACCAGAGAAAAGATATGATATTTACACATCTGTGATCTGTTTATTTCGCTTATGAGGACTTCCTCAAGGTATATCCATTTGAGTCTGAATGACTCAATCTTATCATTTTTAATGCCAGAGTAATACTCCATTCTATAAAAGAACCACATCTTCTTTATCCAGTCTCCAGTTGACGGACATTTGGGTTGTTTCCAAGACTTATCACAAACTGAGCTGCTATAAACATGGGTGCACATATGTTGCTGTGACCTGACTCTTTTAATTCCTTTGTGTACATGCCTAGCAGAGCTATGGCCAGGTAAAATGGGACCTCCAATCCCAGTTTTTTGAGGAATCTCCACACTGATCTTCACAGAGGTAGTACAAGTATACTTTATTTTTTTAAGGCATGATATGTTGACTAATTCGTAAGAACCAGGTTAATATCTAGATATGGCAAGTAGGCTTCCTTGTTCTGTTTTAGAAAATAATGACAATGGTTTTGATATTTTTATTGTTTCTAAAACTTTATATATATTACATGAGTATACCTTATCAATTTATTAAAAAACTCTATTTCTTAAAAAAATTATGATTTTCTGAATAAAAATAGTGATGATTTTAACTAAATTATTTCTTTTATTTTTGTCAATATGATCATATTTTTCATGCAGTTTCATAATGTAATAAATGGTTCAACTTTTTTTAGAATGTTTAGTAAACTGGTTTGCCAACATGTATCCTTATGTTAAAATATAGCTGTGCTTAACCTGTAAACATTTTCCCTGAACTTTCACATTTATATACATAAACAAAACTAGTACTTTTTTTGCATTTTTATACTGTTTTTGATTGGTTTTAGCACTAGGATTGTTCTGGCCTCATGGAATGAGTGTAAAAATTTCTCTATTGTTTTCTGAATCTGGAGTCATCTTAAATGAACAGATGTTACTGATTTTTATTGGAGCTGGGTGTACTATTACAAATGTAGAAAAGTTCTTTTCAATTCTCCAATTTTTATTCTATTTTTAATTTTCTATCAGTTTTGAAATAAAATTAGTTTCATAATATTGTAGTAAATATGTTCCTAAGAAATAGTCTATTTGTTTTAGAGTAAACACCTAAATTAACTATCCTATAAGCAGAGGCTGTGTAGATGCTTGATTTTTTTTTTTTCTGGTACCAGTAATCAAACTCACGACCTTGTGCTTTTAAGGCAACTGTGGTGCCACTAAGCTACCTTTCTAGTCCAAATTTGATATATCTTTAAACTCTATTCTATTGTTTTATAATAGATAAAACACATGATAAACATGATAAACACATGATAAACATAGAATGCAAATATTTCAATCTATATTCTTCCTACAATAGTAACAATAACTCAGGATGAATTAATATTCGTAGAGTATGTTAAGTGTCATCTTGTCTCTGTACAGTACAACAGCAAACTCTTCATTTCTCTTCATACATAAATACATGACTTTATATGCCTAGCACACTATCTAAAACAAACTTTATTGATGTTTAGGAAAACATTTAAAGTACACTAGAGTTCTTCATAGAAAGCAGAAAAATATCTGAAGTCTGAGTAGAATGAATCTAGAAAATAACTGCTAGATTTTTAAGGATCAGAGGTAATCCATAGTAGGGGTGATTAAAGCCTAATATATAACTGAGCAGAAACTCACTTGCATTATATTTTAGCAGAAAAAAATGATTAACTTTAATAATAAATGAATACTTTTCTAGAGTGAGGAATATTTTCTATGTGTTGTACTGTAAAAACAGTTTCTTAATTGTCATCAAGCTTGATTTCAGTGTACCCATTACTCTATGAAATATCGCTCTCAAGATCCTCATTTCTTTCAAGACACAGTCACCTACTAACATCACATAAGTTGGGAAAATTCATGAACTATTTGCAGTGATCATGGACCAAAGCATCAGCTGATATAGAAGTGTTTATTGAATATTGTTTAGTGTTTATTGTAGTATACATATAAGTGTTTACTGTAGCTATTTTATCAGAAGAAAACAATTTCATATCCTGGATATGACTAATGTATAAAACTATAAGAGAGATGCAAATCAGCCTAGTAGCAACTGCAGAGTGGAAAATATGTGGTTAAAAAGGAAGAGAAAGGCTAAGACTCAATTAAATGGAACTGACTAATTCGCTATGAAAAACAAATAGTTTTTCCAAGAGTATTCAATTACTTCCTTCCTACTCTGACTACTCTGTGTGGTAGTTAATGGGGCTCTCGCTGGAGGCAGATGGCTCACCAAAGCCAGGCATACAGAAAACGACACAGGTCCAGAGAATCCTGACTAAAGATTCTTAGGAAATAGATTGCTCACATCCTATTAGGAGGCTAGACACATTCACACTTATGGTCTCTCTTAGATAACGCTCTGTATTTTTCTCAAAATAAATAAATTCTACTCACAGGGAAATTCCATCCACAATGTAATTGGATTCATTAATTCATGGTCATAGATAATACAATTGCAAAGATATTAACAGAATGCTGGAAACTGAGCTAATAGGTATTAAATGAAGAGGTTATGATGAAGTTTTTCAGGTGAGGGAACCAAAGTTAAGATGGTAATAAAGAAGATGAAGATGACCTAAGACAGTTTTTCTTTCTTTCTTTTTTACACATTCTTTCTAAATTCCTTCTTTCATTATTCATACATTAATTATATATTACCCTTACTAAGTAATGGAGATAGAAATGCACAAAACTCTGGGCCTCACAGATGAGGGTAGGGAAGGTAAGCATAACTATCCATATTACCACCTACTATAGCCCATGGTTTTTTCTTTCTTTTTTTTTTTTTTTTTTTGTTGTTGTTAGACAGAGCAAAGGTCCTAACCACATTCCTGTTAACTGAGCTGGACCAGGTTATTACCATACTATAATTTATATATATAATAGACAGAAGGCTTAGTAATTACCATAAAATTCACCCAGAGGTAAAATATATATGGCATATATAGCTATAAATAAAGTTTGAATTCTAGACTTACTGTGTTAGTCATTAATTTGTTCCACAAGTAGTCTCAAGTAAATATCACCTTATACTAAGAGTCTAACTATCACTTTAACCTGGATTGAGCTTGACTTATTGTTATTTCAGCTCATAGCTAAAAATTTCCTATGACTGTAGAAGCTAAACATATGCATCATTTTAAAAATACATTTTTATGTATATGCAAACTCCTCATAGGTTTTGCCTTGGCAGGACCTCATTCAAACCTCTCAATAATTAAGCTATCAGAGCAACCCTATTGCACAATTGGGACTGTGACTGGGCCAAGCTTTTCTGCCTGCAGACCAACTAGGATATATCTAGACATAAGGATTCAACTCTTATCTGCACCTCCAGTAACATCAAGGACCCAGAAGTTCCCACATGCTGCAATGTTCCAGAGAAGAATTACTCAAAGATCTTCATCTGCATAATTTCTCAAGGATTATTGCCAGTGTCCTTAGGGTCTTTTGAGTCCTTTGTTATTTGAGATGTATGGAATAAATGGTATGGCAAGCTGGAGTCTGCCATCTTTTCTACCCAGAGTAGTATGGATCAGACCCAAACTCAGCTTCTTCTCTAAGTCTCATTTCTGTCTACTTATTAATTAATTTATCTTGTGCTGTCAGGTCACAGGAGACTAGAACTTAACTGAAGAAATTCTGGTAACTTTCCTTTCCCCTGTTCCCTACATTAAGTGGTACCCTTATTTCAGATAAAGAGATTAGAGTTTAATGCAATCACATTTTTCAGAACCTCACAGGTAGTAAATGATAGATACTGGATTTTAACATAAGTGTATCAACGAAGCCTTTCATTTAGCCCTTACCTCCCACCAGAAGCTGCTGAAGATAATTAGAACTGAGAACAGTATGAACTGCCTAGGGGAACAAGCAGTGTGCTGTGGGAATCTGTGGGAAGCAAAAGCAAGTATAGATAGACAAGGGAAGTCATTGTGTGAGCCCTCAGGCTCCGTTCTCCCTGGCTCTGGACACAAGCACACTGATGAGAAATGGTGGAGTGCTCATTGCTCTGTTTCCTCTAGAGTCTCCAGCATCTATCCTTAGGCCACATCACCTAGCAACCCATCTCCAGTCTGTTAGTGTCTGCAATCCTGGTGACATAAATACTGGCAGACAGATGTCAAAAAAATACATTTTTGTTGCCTCAAACATATTTGAAGAGCTGGAAATCTCTGCAGCATTATTTTGAATGAGGTAAAGATCCAGCTAGCTGTAGCCAGTGAAGGCTAATAATGAGCATTCAGCAGAAGCAAAGGGATGATGCAAAAATATTAACATGAGCAAAGACTTAGTTGAGGATACGGCACTGGGGACTTCAAAGTTGGTTAAGAAGACAGATTCGACATTACACAAACATGCGTGCACACACACACACACACACACACACACACACAGCAAACCTAAGGACACAAGGCTATGTCTGTCACCTTATTGTACTAGAGTAAATCAGATGTTTGCATACTTTCATCAAATTGTAGTAACGAAAACGTGCATTCTTGTACATTATACTTATGTAAATCTGTTTTTATTTGTTTGTTTGTTTGTTTTTTGAAACAGGGTCTGGCCCTAAGCTCAACCTCAAACTCATGTCACAGAAATCCTCCTGCCTCTGCCTCCTGAGTGCTGGGATTACAGGTGTGAGCCACCACACCCGACATTGTGGTATGTGGTACTGATTGCTGCTGGGCGTGAGTCTCCAGGCCAAGTTTTGTATGTGGTTACCAGGGATCAAACCCGGGCCCTTGCACTTGCAAGACAGGTGCTGGAACCACTGAGCTAACTCCTCGGTCCCCGTATATCTGTTTTTATAAAGCCTGCTAGAATGAACATCTGACTAGCTCCCTTAGCCAAATGAATGATTTGTTGGAAGAATAATGTCTCTCCAAGTGGTTCTTTGAGAATGTTTGGGAAATGCTGTAAACTTTCTCTGCTCCACACTGCACTGATATGATCCTGGATCCTGTAGTAATACCTCTGAAGCTGGTGTTTCTTTATTGTAAATGTTAAGTTTTGGAAGAGAGAATTACTTTTAAGGCTAAAGCAAGGGATATATTTCTGTGTTCTGAGGCTTTTCTTCAAAAGGAGGGATTTAATTGGAGAATTTCCCTTATATGATGTCCACTATATGCAAACATTTCTGTTATTTTTGTTCTTTATCTTGTTGATAGAAGTTGGCCCTAATTGTCCAGTGTTAAGAAATTTTTGCTCCTTTGCAGGTTTCTGATTTCTACATCAGGGGTTTTTGGAAGGCAAAAAGTTGCTGGAACTGGTGTGAGGGCATCTAGGTGATTTAAGGTATCTCTCATTTTTCATTTACAGGATGAAATTTTCTAGATTGACAATTTTTACAGTCAGATGGAAAATTCAAATTTACTTCAGTACTTAAACATCTGAGACACAGCCAAAGAAATAAGCTAACTAGAATTTCTAGAGTGATCAAGCATTCACTGCCACATATTAAGAGACTGAAAAATTCCCCGTATATAAGGGCAGACCTTTCCCTGTTGCACTGTCATGCCTCTGAAAAACTTCAGAGGTCTACACACTTATATTCACTCAGCATATGTGCAGCAGCATATGTGCTGCATCATCAGACTGGGTGATAGCACAGAGTTATGAACCCAGAGAACTCATAGACTAACAGAAAAGACCAACATTCAGTGGTACAGAAGCAAACACATTTATTTAAAAAGGAGTGCAGACAGTGGCTTCCAGCATGGTGATAGGGAGAACTTCACAGACCTTATCCCCAGTGAAATAGTAATAAGTGGATAAAATTATAAAACTGTATTTAAATGACATAGAATTGGCTCTTAGGCCATAGCACCAAGTAGGAAACTTTTATTCAAGGGAATCTTCTCAGCTGCAGTGAGAACAGTGAAAATCTGCAGCAGCTGAGCCACACAATGTCCTACCACATCCACATCACCTCAATGTGAAGCTTGATAGCAGCCAAGAAGACTACACCACTATGCTCTCAAACCATTTTGTGATCTAGGGCTTCAGTTTCAGCTAAAGAAAGGTAGGACAGCTGCATCTTTTATCTTTCTCCTAGCTATGTGATGAAAACTGTACTCAGGCAACCACAAACTATAGGTCTTAGTTCCCACCTCCTACCTCATCATCACTATCCAAGTCGTAGGATAAGTACTGTACCCTGCAGAAGGCTTGGAGTACTGGACCTTCATCATCTTATTGTCAACTCCTGTGTAGAGCAGAAACTGATGGGCAATCAGGCCAAGAGCAAACGATCCCATGGAACCCTACTCCCGAAAGGGAAAGTAGATCTTGGTCCCCACCTTCAAATCCAAAGCGAAGGTACAGAAATTAAAATTAGCAATCAAAATAACTACCAAAAAGAATTTGGAAAATTCATCAAGATCTAAAAATTAAATAACATTCTATACATATTAACCCCAACCAGTGAGTCATAGAAAAACACAAACAGGAATTGAGAAATTATTTGGAAATGGTGGAAAATGCAGTTGCAACATTTGAAAATTAATGGCATGTAACTAATGCATTTACTATGAAAATTCATAGCTGTAAATTTCTCAATCAATAAAGCAAAAAAGATTTCAAGTCAGTAACAACTTCCACCTTAAGAATCAGGAAAGATAAAGCAAATCTAAGAAAAATAGTAGAAAATAAAAGTAAATATCACAGCAGACATTATACAAATAAAAAGAATTATAAGGTACTCTGAGTATCTTTATGTCAAAAAATAAAATGAGCTCTTTTCTAGACTAATACTATTAGAAATGATTCAACTCAAAGTAAAGAAAAATATAGATAAGCTTGTAGACAATAAAAGGATTAAATCAGTAATAAAAATAATCCTCATGGGTTAGTGACATAACTCAGTTAAAGAGTACTTGCTGGGCCAGGGATTTAGCTTAGTGGCTCTGGCACCTGTCTTGCAAGTGCAAGAGCCCGGGTTCGATCCCCGGTAACCACATACAATACTGGGCGTGGAGACTCACGCCCAGCAGCAACCAGTACCACATTCCATAGTGCCGGGCGTGGTGGCTCACGCCTGCAATCCCAGCACTCGGGAGGCAGAGGCAGGAGGATTGCTGTGATGTGAGTTGGAGGCTGAGCTCAGGGCCAGCCTGAACCACAAAGTGAGATCCTGTCTCCAAAAAAAAAAAAAAAAAAAGCACTTGCTTAGGATACACAAAGTAGTGTGTAGTTTCTAATGCTTCCAATATTGCAATAAATAAAAAACAAATAAACAAATAAAAATACCTGCCACAAAGGAAATTTTAGCTCCAGATCTCTTTACAAGTAAGTTATACGAAATATTTTTTTTAAAAAAAAATCAGCCCACCCAAATTTAAAGACCTAATTCAAAAATGAGCATCTGAAATGAACAGATACTTTTCAGAGGAAGAAGTAAGAACAGCTAAGAAGTTTGTTAATAAATGCTCAACATCACTGGTCATTCAAGAGATGCACATGAAAACAGCACTGAGATTTCATCTCACTACACAAAGAATGGCTGCTATTTCAGAATTAGCCAACAACAAATGCTGATGAGGCTGTAGAGAAAAAGGAATGTTTCCTCACTATTGGTGGGAGTATAGACTTATACAACCTCTGTTGAAACCAGTGGGGGGATTCCTCAAAAAGCTGAGATTGAAGGTCTTATTTGATCTGGCTGTCACTCTGCTAGGTATATACATAAAAGAATTAAAGTATTCATATCTCAGTGACATATGTGCCCCCATGTTTATGGCAGCTCAGTTTGTGATAGCTAAATCTTGGAAACAACCAAAATGTACATCAATTGGAGACTGGATAAAGAAGAAGTAGTTATTGGGACCAGGGAGTTAGCTCAGTTGTTCTGGCGCCTGTCTTGCAAGCACAAGGGCCCGGGTTTGATTCCCCGGTAACCACATACCATACTGGGTATGGAGACTCACTCCCAGCAGCAGCCAGTACCCACATACCACAGTGCCGGGCGTGGTGGCTCATGCCTATAATCCCAGCACTTGGGAAGCAGAGGCAGGAGGATTGCTGTGATGTGAGTTGGAGGCTGAGCTCAGGGCCAGCCTAAACCACAAAGCGAGACCCTGTCTCAAAAAAAAAAAAAAAAAAAAAAAAAAGAAGTAGTTATTTTATAAAATGGAATATTATTCTGCCATAAAAAATGTTGAGACTGAGTCTTTTATACTCATATGGATGTACCTTGAGGACATCCTGATAAGTGAAATAAATAGGTCACACATGTGTGAATATTGTATCTTTTCTCTGGAATGAGAAAAGGAAGATGTAAATGAGTTCTAGTGTATACAGTTGATATTGTGAAATAGAAAATATTGAAAAGGAAAGAGGGTGCAGGGGTAAATAATGAGGGGAAAAAGAATGTGACAGTAATAAAGAAAAAAGGAAACAAAGCTTAGAGGAAGGGGAAAAAATGAGAATCCAGTCATGTCATATGCTGGTATAAATTCTCAATGTTGAATGCGATGATGATGTTTATTCATAATGTACCAATAAAGATTTGAATTTAAAAATTAAAAAAGTAAATTTGCCAGAATTATTATGAAAATTCATTCTATGAATCATTCTATTAATTCTATGAACACTGGATGGCTGGGCACTGTGAACCAAACACCTGGAAAACAACCCCTTTGGCAGCTATCAGAGCAACCTAATGCTGCCTTTCAAAGCAAGTTATTTTAATACCCAGACCAAACAAGGTCATCCAAAAGAAAGTAAACTACAAATTAACATTTTCTACAAATATATGTGGAAAATGTTCACAAAAATGTTAGAAAGATGAATCTAGAAATATATTAAAATTGTACACATGAGCAAGTAATATTTATCTAAAGTATAAACTATTACAACCACAAATAAATGAACTTGCTTCAGAATATTAATAGCACAAAGAACAAAAATACATAGTCATAATAAATGATGCAGGAAGTATTGGGCAAAATTGAACACCTCATCATGATGAAAATTCTCAAAAGGATAAGGATAGATAGAAATTTCTTTCACTTGAGAAAGCACAGCTACAAATATGTCCAATGATTAATATGAAACTTACTGGTAAAATACTAGAGCATTTCTCCCTAACATCAGGGCTAAGGTTAGGGTATCTGCTTTAAATATTGTTCTAGAAGTCCTAATTGGAGAAATTAAGCAAGAGCCAAAAAGTATTAAGTTTGGAAAGAAAAAAAGTACAATTTTCAGGAGATGTAATTTTACTGTTTTAGTCAATTCCCTTATAACTGGCATGAAATATCCAATACCCACATTTTAAATGAGGAGACATTTATTGTGGCTCATGTTTCAAAACTTTTAATCCTTTCATGATTGGCAGCATGGTGGAAAGGTCTTGGTGGAGGCAACTATTCAGCTCATGACACCCAGCAAGGAGAAAGTTAAGTGAAGACCAGGGAAGTAGACTCACCTTTCTGTGTCATACCTAAATTATTTGCCTCTCTGACAAGATCCCTCCTCCTAACAGCAGGTTAAGTGTAATGCCCCTATAATCCAAGGGCAATGCAAACACATGAGGCTTTGGAAGCCTTACTAGGTCTAAACTATAACATTCTGCCCCCCCACAACAGACTCACACATTTCTTTATGCAGAATGCTTTTAGTCTGCCTGAGACTCATCAAAGTGTTGACAGCTCCAGCTTTGGTGAAAAGTCCAAGTCCAAAGTTTCTCTGTGATTTAAGGCATACCCAGCACCCTATAAATATTAGTGTAATAATGCAGGGTAAATATTCCCATTTCAAAAGGGAGAAAGAGAATATAGAAAGGAACGGGACCAGAGTAAGACTGTAACCCAGCAGAGCAGACATTAAATCCCATGCCTTCATGTCCAGTTCCTGGGAAAGTTGTGGCAATGGAATGTGAACTCCAAAAGGCTGGAGCAGTTCCACCCATACGGCTTTCTTTTTTAATTGAAATCTTTATTGGTACAATACATATAAACATCATGATTGCACTCCACAATGGGGATTTGTACCAGTATAAGACACAACTTAATTCTCATTTTTTCCCATAGTCCTACCCATCCTACCACTCCACCATATACATAAAATTTGTTTCCTTTCTTTTTTGTTATAATCTCATTATTTTTCCTCCTTCACCCTATTTCACTTTGAGTATTTTCTATTTCACAATATATAACATACAATTCTAGAACTCATTTATATTTTTATTCTCTCGTACCAGAGAAAAGATGCGGTATTTACCTATCTGTGACCTATTTGTTTCACTTATGAGGATATGTGGGTTGCATTGCACATGGCTCTTCTCCTGCGGTGGCTCCACTCACGACCTGCAGGTTTCCATAGGCAACACTCCAAGTTCCTGGCATCTCAAACCCCGGGGCTCTCCACTACACACTTAACTCCATTCTCACAGCTCCATGCACTCTCCTCTCAGGGAAACACTGCCTGGCTTTGCAGACCTCCTTATAAAATCTTGGTGGAAGACTTTCTGGACTCACAGTTCTTGCATTCTGTATGCTTATAAAATCAGCACCATGTGGATGACACCAAGGCCTTTTGCCATTTGGTCAAGAGGCCTCTGAATATCTGGCTGGCTGAGCACTGTGAACCAAACACCTGGAAAACAACCCCTGTGGCAACTTTTCTCTATCAGAGTAACCGACGGCTCCTTTTCAAAGCAAATTGTTTTGCTTTTGCACTCTTCATTTTGCTGAAGCATAGGTCTTGTTGAGGCATGACATGCTCTTAACCCAAAGCTATACAAAATATTTGGTTTCTTTTTAATGCTAAACTTTTCAGGAACTTCTTCTTTGCTCCTACATTACAGGACCCAGCTTTACAGTAGCATCTTTTCTGGTAAAATGCAAAATGCTAAAATTTACTCAGCTATGACTTCTGTTCTTGATTCTCAACATAAGGCTGGCTAAATATTCCTAACAGTGTCCAAGCCACAGTTTGAACATTAGACCACCTTTACATTTTCTCTATCATATTAACTAGTCTGCTATTCTTCATCTCAATTTGCTCCAAAATCTTAGGACATGAGAAAAATATACATATATTTTCTGTCAGACCACAATATCCATGGCCTTGAGTCAAGCTAACAATGGAATCCTTTTTCCAAGGTGCAATCTCTTGATCCTGATTTCTATCATGTGCGTTTCTATCAATATTCTGATCACTTGAACTCTGACCCTAATCTATCATCTAGCTTGGTGGACAACATTCTAGTGGTTGATTAGCTGTCCTCTCCAAGCTTTTCCAAACTTCTCCTGTGAACAAGCTACAAAAGCTTCTGAACCACGTGGACAGATAATGTCAGAAAATGATGCCATTTTTTAGTATAAAAATCTGTTTTAGTCATTTTCTTCATTGCTAGGATCAAATACCAGATATTCACAACTGAAAGATGGAGAAGTCTATTTTGGCTCAAGTTTCTGAAGTTTTCATCTTTACATGGTAGGCAGTCTAGTGGAAAGGTCTGAGTGGAGGAAAACTGCTCATCTTATGGCAGATAAGAATCAGAGAGACATAGTAGGATTCCTTTCCCATCTTATTCCCTTCCACTATCTCTCCTAGATTCCTCCCTTTAAAAGGAAGACAGCTATAATCCAATCACTTTCCAAGCACATGAGGCTTTGAGGGCCATTTTAGATCTAAACTATAAATTTGCACTTGAATATCTTAAGGAACTGACTATAAAACTATGACAAGTAATGAGATGGACATTCATTTTGGTTTGGATGGTTTGAGATCAGTATAGAAAATTCAATTGCATTTCTACACACTAGTGACACAATTTGACAATAAAATTGAGAAGATAATTCCATTTGTTATAGCACCAAAAATAAAGTTGTTAGGAATAAATTTAACAAAAGTATAAAACTTGTACTGTGAAACCTAGATAATGTTGTCAAAAGAAATTAATGAAACACTAAATTATTTGTAAGATATTCCATGTTTATAGGTCAGAAGATCTACAGGTTCAAAACAAACCCTGCCAAAATCCCAATCAGTATACAAAAAAGCAAAGATCTAAGAATAAATGAAGTAATGCTGAAAAAGAACATAATTATTGGCTCATATTTCCTGAAATTGAAGCTTTCTATGAACCTGTAGTATTTAATAGTGTTACTCAATAGTGTATACATCTATAGGTCAATGGAACAGTGTTGAGAATCCATAAATAATTGCATTTGAAGTTTATTGACTTTCAAAAATGACATCAAGAAAATCTATGGAGAATCAAATAGTTTTTCAACCAATCATATTGTATAACTAAATGTTCACATTTTATAACAGTTAGAAATATTCACTCCAAGTGAGTCAGGGACCTAAATACAAAAACTCAAACTCTAAAATTCCATGAAAATAGTAATCAGTTTTCATGACATTAGGTTAAGTAAATACTGCTTCAATTTGGTACCAAAAATATAACAATTAAAGAAAAACAGACAAATGGAAATTCATTAAGATAAAAATTTTCCTACAAAAATATTGTCAAGAAAGTAAAACTATAAACCATAGAAAGATATATGTATATGTATATATATATATAGATAGATAGATATATAACTGTAATGATTCAATAAATAAATGTCAAGAGATGTGATTAAGACAGTTGGCAAAGGACTGATTAGACAGTTTTCTGATGGAGACATTTGACTGACCAATAAGTACAATTAAAATTTCTCAATACTATTAGTCATGAGGAAAAAAAAATAGGCCACAGTGAGATAAGGCTTTACATAGACTAGGATATAAGAAAAATTACAATGGTGACAAGGAAAACCAACAGATAACAAATACTGAGGATAAGCAGAGACTGAAACTCTGTTACATTGCCACTCAGGATAAAAACTGTGCAGTCGCTGTGGGAAAAAGTCTGACTGTTCTTTTGAATATTAAATACAAAATTTTCAATGATTCAGCAATTTCATTCACAGGTAGATATTCAAAAGAAATGAAAACAAGATCTGAATAACATGGTATATGAAGTTTCATAGTAGTATAACATTATTATTTATGAAAGAAAGTAGAAACACTAAATTTCTGACAATCAATATATAATGTCAATATATCAATACAATGGCATATTATTTTTTATAAGAAACCTTAAGTACAGATATATATCTATATCTATATATATGAGCATATATATAGATATGCTATAGATATATATATATATGCTATATATATAGATATATATATAGCATATATATATATGCTCATATATATAGATATAGATATACTACAACATAGATGAAAGGGTTATGCTAAATGAAAGAAACCAGTTTACACAGATCTTTCAATGCATGAGATCATTTATATGAAATGTTCAAAACAGGTAATAAATGAAGACAGAAAGCATCTTGATGACTAGGGCTTGGGCCGCTGGTTAGACAGGAGTAGCTGCTAGTAGATATGAGTTTTTTATATTGATGAAAATGTTTACTTCCTTGCTCTGTGAAAATAGAAGTTCATTGAGCTTTACTTTAAGTAGGTGAATCATTTGGGGACATAAGTTTATATCAAAAATAAGAAAGTCATAATGTAAAGTATGTGCCCAGGCACATAGTCAACACTGAATAAAACAGTCAAAGAAAAGAAGGCATCTTCCAAGGGAGGACAGTGGAGCCATACCCCGAAGAGTGATTTGGAGTTTGCCTGAGCAAGGTGAAAGAGAAGCAACAGAGTTAGCAGTGGATGGAAAGCAAGTGACAGGTGAGCAGGGCACATCTAGTACGTGGTGTGCAGAATATCTGTGTGATAGGGACATGTGGTAGATGACCTAGCCAGATGTAAAACTAGAGAAGTAAAGCAATACTAGATTATGAGGGAATGATGACACACTAAGAAATTAGAATTTTAGCCTGAGGAATTGCTTTAGGTATTATATAATTTTAAGTAGGGAAGATTTTTGAGATTTGGAATGTTATTTTTTTTTTTTTTTGCTTGTGCAGTACTGAGGGCAGAAGCCCAGGCTTTCTCAACCAACAACATCCCTTGCCCACTTGCTTAGTTTTTATTTTTAGACAGGGTCTCACTAATGTACCCAAGGTGTCCTTGAACTTGTAATTCTTCTGTCCCAGAACATCACTTTTGTAGCAGGACTCAATAGTCAACCTGGAGGCAGGAAGGCAGGGTGGCAGCTAGATGTTCATTCGGAAAAGTCTTGGAGAAGGGAAGGGCCCACAGGTCTTTTATGTGTAAATCCTTCAATGGAGCTTCAGGCCTCACTGATCCATGTTGAGATAGACTCCTGACAGATAAAAATTTAGCCAAAATTGTAATAGTTATTACATTCAAATATGAGAAACACTGTCTTAGAGATTCAAGGTCTAGAGATCATGCCTCAGATCAGTAGCTCACTGTCTCCCGAGAAGGATATAGAGGTGATATCATCCATCACACAACACATTCTGGATACATATGTCATCTGAGATAACTCACTCCCACCATGAAAAATAGGAGGAGAATTATGACACATAATATATATATATACCTATGTCATAAATAAAAAATTAATTAGCAATATTTTCTGACTCTTCTTAATTATCTCTTTTAGGTCTGAGTTTTGTGATTATGAAGCTTCTTATATTCTGATTTTGGAAATACAAAACATTATTCTGAAAATGTTCATTCTAAAGCTAGCCAGACCTCAATTACAGACTATATTGACCTTGGCATTGGGCCTAATGA
Source organism: Petromus typicus (assembly GCA_004026965.1). Lineage (NCBI taxonomy): Eukaryota > Metazoa > Chordata > Mammalia > Rodentia > Petromuridae > Petromus > Petromus typicus. Next base: position 19,428 of record PVIR01031427.1, read on the forward strand.
ATCTGTTCTCAAAGATACAGAAGAGACACACTTGGAGAAATGAATGATGCATCAAAGGGGCCTCAAAAGG